>QRFJ01003234.1:0-43276 GCA_006176705.1 Cocos nucifera
CCATTACCATAAGAACTGAACCTAACTGGGTCACACAAACAAGGTTTTGAATTGGTGATCATCAATTGAACTGATCTAGTTCAATTGATCTGAATGAGATTCAATTAGGTTCAAGGAAATCGTGCTAGCACTCGATTGACCTAACGTTCTTCTTTTACTATCATAAATAAGTTGTCCTGACTGAGCCAAAGGAGTTTGTGCTCAATCAGAGGCCTTCATATGGTCTGACTGGAGGTTGTCCAAGTCAGAATAGGTTGTCTTATTTGTAAGACATTACCTGCCATTTTTGGTCACCTGCCATTTCTTGTTCTTTGACTTTGGTCAAAAGTCTACCTTTGACTGGTCAAACATTGACCATTCACCCTTTGACTTTTGACCACATGTCATGCACCTATTGGAGAGCTGGTGGGGGCCTGTCCCCCTGCCAGAACCTGGCAAGGAGAAGGGCGCACGCCAAGGGTGGCGTGAGCCCAAGTAGGAGGCGCCTAGGAGTCCTTGTTGGACAAGGACTCCACCTCCCTTTTGGATTCCAATTAGAGTTCTTCTAAGAACCAACTTTGACTGGTCTTAGGCACCCTCTAAGGAGGAATCCAGGGGACTCTATTCCCACCAATCAGATTTAGATCTGATTTCACAAAGGGTTGTGATTGGTTGAGAGGAAGAGGAGTTGGATCACAAGAGGTCTATAAATAAGACCCTGCGCCCAACCCTAATGCTAATGAAATTCAATATAGATTTCCCATGCCCCAAGGCTGCCTCTCCCCTCTTCCTCCATGCCAAAACTTCTCCTCCTTCTCCTCTCCACGTCCAAAAGGGTTTTGGACTTGGTTGGTGCGATCAGATCAAAGAAAGGCGACAAAAGCAAGAAGGCTGCGCTGCTGCAAAAGGACGACTGCAGATCTTCAAAAGAGTTTTGAAGATCCTCCAGATCAGATCAGATCTGATTTTTGGAGGCGTGATAGAGAAGAAGAGGATCTCCAGATCCAACCAAGTGGATACCGGTAGAGGCCAGGCGCTTGCGTGGCTAGATCCAGAACCTTCCGCTGCAATCAGGATATCTACAGGGTAATAGGATTCCCAAATCAGGTAAATTAAATTTGATTTAATTTATCTTATTTATTTTATTTATTAAAATAATAAGAATCAGATCTGAAATATATCAAGATCTGATTGGGATCAAGAGAAAATTTTTGAAATATATCTCTTGATCTGATCAGATCTGGACGACCTGGACCGGGTCAGGATTTTTTAGAGAATCATTGAACAAGAGTTGTTCACTCATTGGCTAACCCATCACCAATAACTGTTAGGTGAGGTGATGAGTCAGTTGGTGAGACCGCACCACCCACTAGAAATCATTAATCGTGGAGATTTTCGCATCTCTACAGAGGGAGTGTAGGGATCCGAGAAAATAGTGGGAGCTAATTTGTTTAAAAATAAAATTTCTAAATAAATTGGTCAAGTCAAAATTACAGTATCTAACTAGAATCTTTGACTCTCTACAGAAAAATGTCTGCGTCCAACCCATTGGCACGTATCCTGGACACACATAGACTGACTGGATCCAATTATAAAGATTGGCTCAGGAACTACAAAAATATTTTGGGTTCCGAGAAGTTAACCCATGTATTGGACCAGGACCCTCCCACCTTACCAGCCCGTCCATCATTGAACAGAGAGCATCTCTGGAAAAATGGATAGACGAAGATAATAAGGCCAGATATTACATGTTGGGCTCGATGTCTGATGAGCTCCAGCGCCAACATGAAGATATCGAGACTGCTCGCCAAATGTTGGCTCACCTGCAGGAGATGTTTGGTGAACAGAGTCGCGCAGCCAAGTATCAAGTCACGAAATGACTTTTTAAGGCTAAGATGCATGATGGGCAGTCAGTCCAAGATCACTGTCTGACAATGATCAAGGACATGGAAGAGCTTGAGAAGCTCGGTGTGAAGTTAGACTTGGATCTGCAGAACGATATTATTCTGCAATCCTTGACTGATGCATATGGGCAATTCATCATGAATTACCACATGCATAAACTTCAAAATTCCTTGGCCGAATTAATGAATATGCTGGTTACCGCTGAGCTTTCTATGAAAGGTTCTAAAGGCTCAGTTCTTGCTATGGAACGGACTTCTTCCAAAAGAAAGTCTTATGGAAAGAAAAAGAAGTCTGCGAAAAAGCAAAAGGTGGAAGGATCAAAGAAGAAGAAGGCAGAGCCGAAGAAAAAGGCCGATGTCAAAGGAAAGTGTTTCCATTGCAACAGCGACGGCCATTGGAAGCGGAACTGCCCTACTTACCTGGCCACCCTGAAGAACAAGAAGGAAGGTCCTTCTGGAGGTATGCTCGTTATTGAGTCTAACCTTACGGTTTCTTCTGCATCCAGTTGGGTGCTTGACTCTGGTTCTAGTGCTCATCTGTGCACTTCCATGCAGGGTCTTGAGGATAGCAGGAGGCTGAGGGATGGAGACATGATCCTACACGTTGATAATGGAGCAAGAGTTGCTGCAGTAGCCGTGGGAACATACCCTCTTCGATTACCATCTGGTTTAGACTTAGTTTTGAAAGACTGTTATTATGTGCCTGCAGCTAGCAGGAAATTTGATTTCTGTTTCATGCTTAGCACAAGAAGGCTATGTGATTACCTTCTTTAAGGACCATTGTAACATTCTTTATGAAAGAAATAAAATTGCAAATGGTTTCCTTATTAATGGTCTTTATCAGCTACATATTGATGTACCTATTCTAACTATCGAGCAAAACGTGAATGCCAAACGACCTAGGGATAGTCCAAATGATAGATATCTATGGCACCTGAGATTAGGTCATATAGCAGAAGATAGGATCAACAAATTGGAGAAAAATGGGCTATTGAGTCCATTGACTTTCGAGTCATATCCAACTTGTGAATCTTGTCTTCAAGGCAAAATGACTAAACTCCCTTTTGTTGGACATGGGGAGAGGGCCACAGATCTCCTTGCCCTAGTACATACTGATGTGTGCGGCCCATTTGATGTGCCGGCTAGAGGCAATTTTGTCTACTTCATTACCTTTACCGATGATCTGTCTAGGTATGGGTATGTGTATCTTATGAGACACAAGTCTGAAGCTTTTGAAAAGTTCAAAGAATTCAGACATGAAGTAGAAAAATAAACTGGAAAACCCATTAAGGTTCTTCGATCAGATCGAGGAGGTGAATACCTTAGCCTGGAATTTCCTAGACTATCTCAAGGAAAATGGCATAGTCTCTCAATGGACTCCACCAGGAACACCTCAACTCAACGGGGTTTCAGAATGGAGAAATCGGACTCTATTGGATATGGTTCGATCCATGATGAGCTTCACAGACCTCCCTGATTTTCTTTGGGGACACTCATTGTTAACTTCAATTTATCTAATGAATAGGGTTCCCTCTAAAACCGTTCCTACCACACCGTATGAGATATGGCACGGTAAGAAACCAAGTCTGAGTCATCTCAGAATTTGGGGTTGTCCGGCTCATGTCAAAAGACAACAAGCGGACAAGTTAGAGTTTAGGTCCTTTAGAGCTCGATTCATAGGATATCCTAAAGAGTCATTAGGATACTATTTCTACATTCCAGAAGACCACAATGTGATTGTGAGTCGACATGCCATCTTTCTTGAAAAATAGTTTATTCAAGATAGCGGCATTGGAAAGCAGATTAAGCTTGATGAGAAAGTCTCACAAGTACAATGAGCTAAGGACCAATTGGAACCAAATCAGGTTGAGCCAATAAGAACACTACCTCCTCCACCTCGTAGATCGGAAAAGAGTTTTCCGTCCCCCTGAAAGATACTTAGGTATTATTTCAGAGGAAGTAGAGGAAAATGTTCCTCGTAGGTAATGGTGCTCATGGTGATGATCCCAAAACCTACAACGAGGCGATATCAGATATCGACTCCGAGAAATGGCTAGAGGCAATGCAGTCAGAAATTGACTCGATGCACTCAAACCAAGTCTGGACCTTGGTAGATCCACCAGAAGGTATAGTACCTATTGGGTGTAAATGGATCTTCAAGAGAAAGATTGGTGCAGATGGGAAATGTGGAGACATTCAAGGCTAGACTAGTGGCAAAAGGTTATAGTCAACGCGAAGGCATTGACTATCAGGATACCTTTTCCCCAGTGGCTATGCTAAAATCCATCCGCACATTGCTTGCCTGTTGCAGCCTATTTCGATTATGAAATATGGCAAATGGACGTGAAAATGGCATTCTTAAATGGATATCTTGAGGAAGATATCTATATGGAACAGCCGCTAGGTTTCACATCCAGTGATACTGATCACAAGGTTTGCAAGCTGCAAAGGTCCATATATGGACTTAAGCAAGCATCTCGGAGCTGGAACACTCGTTTCAATGATGTGATCAAAAAGTTTGGTTTCATCAAAAATGAAGAGGAACCGTGTGTTTTCAAAAAGGTCAGTGGGAGCGCTGTTGTCTTCCTCGTATTGTACGTGGATGACATCCTCCTTATTGGGAATGATATTCCCATGTTGACGACAGTCAAAATATGGTTGTCCAAGGAATTCTCCATGAAAGACCTAGGTGAAGCATCCTTTATTCTAGGAATTAAGGTCTATAGGGATAGACCGAATAGGATGCTAGGACTTTCACAGAAGATGTACATAGAGAAAGTACTAAAGAGGTTTAGTATGGAAAACTCTAAGAGGGGATTAATACCCTTCAGACATGGTATTCATCTTTCCAAGAAGATGTGCCCCAGCACACCTGAGGAAATAGAACGCATGAGCAAGATCCCTTATGCTTCTGCAATAGGGAGCCTCATGTATGCCATGCTATGTACACGACCTGATATAGCCCATGCTGTGAGTGTCACAAGCAGATATCAGTCAAATCCAGGTGAAGAACACTGGACTTCTGTGAAATGTATCCTTAAGTACTTGAGAAGAACTAAGGATATGATGTTGGTCTTTGGTAATGGAGAACTCCAAGTCTAGGGATACACAGACTCGGATTTCATGTCCGATATAGATGATCGAAAGTCGACATCTGGGAGTCTGTTTGTGTGCAATGGTGGTGCTGTCAGCTGGAAGAGTTCCAAGCAAACAGTGATAGCAGATTCCACCATGGAAGCAGAATATATCGCTGCATCAGAGGCTGCGAAGGAAGCATTCTGGTACAAGAAGTTTGCTGCAGAAATTGGAGTAATGCCATCAGATGCCATTCCTCTATACTGCGACAACAATGGCGCCATAGCCCTTGCTAAGGAGCCGAGGTCTCACCAGAAATCCAAGCACATTGAGCGGCGATACCACCTCATCCGCGATTACCTCGAGAAGGGTTATGTCGAGGTCAAGAGAGTCAACTCCGCAGATAATGTGGCAGACCCACTTACAAAGCCGTTGGGCCAAGCAGAAGATCGAAGCCCACCTTGAGAAGATGGGACTTAGACTTGTAGCCAATTGGCTTTAGGACAAGTGGGAGATTGTTAGATATATGTGCCCTAGAAGCCAGAATTGGCTGACACTTGTAATACACTTCTAGGGGCAAAATTATAATTTTGACTATAATCAATAAAATGGGTTATTTTCTATCACATATGTGTATTTAGTGTCTGTGATACATCCTTTGAGTTAATGGTAATGATAATTCATATTTTCAAGAGTTGAAAATTTAAGACATGAATAATCATTATTAACTCATAAAATGCTCCCGACCATAGGATCATCACGAGGATGGTGATTGATCCGAAAGGTTGGTGTACAATCGCTTCTCTTTAGTAGATGAGTCTTGAGTCTACGGTGTGGAGACACCGGAGCGAGAGTACAGGTACTCGTTAGAGAACGAGGGCACTGAGCGTGACCACCTCGAGTAGTCATTAGGGAGTCTACCTTCTCGTCAATGACTGACTCGATGCTGCAGTAGTGTGTCTGGTTCTTTGACCTGAGGTGCATCGGCAGTTCACCTTGAGGGTGTTATAGTTTGACTACACCATTACTCGGTCTCCTAGCCATATGGAACCCTGAGGTGTATGTTGGCTATAGCATGTTCATTGTAGGAACTGGATTGCATCAAGATGGAATCTATCTACCTCGGTGGTAGAGGAGCAGCCCTATGATGATCATGAGAATCAAGTCCAGAAGCCCATGGCCATGGCAGAGTGAAATAATAGAAAGAGTTTCTATTTAGATTTTCACATTCGGACTTCGAATCGAATGATTACATCATATGACAGAGACTAGGGTTTGACGAGTTCACCTTAACCCTAATCTGATCGGGGCTCAAGATAGAAGAACTTAATCACACAGGTAGCTGCACCAAGAGGTTCGCATTCAGCTCTGATGGGTTGCCACCATATACTGCTAGGTGTCACTGGTGGATTTTGGGAGCAATTAGAATGATTTAGATGATCGATCATTCTAGCTGTTCGAATCAGAAGAGTTCTGATCCATCGAAAGGAGTTTCGATGATGTCGATGATAGAGATCATGACATATCCCATTACCATACAGAACTGAACCTAACTGGGTCACACAAACAAGGGTTTGAATCTGGTGATCATCAATTGAACTGATCTAGTTCAATTGATCTGAATGAGATTCAATTAGGTTCAAGGAAAATCGTGCTAGCACTCGATTGAACCTAACGTTCTTCTTTTACTATCATAAATAAGTTGTCCTGACTGAGCCAAAGGAGTTTGTGCTCAATCAGAGGCCTTCATATGGTCTGACTGGAGGTTGTCCAAGTCAGAAAAGGTTGTCTTATTTTGTAAGACATTACCTGCCATTTTTGGTCACCTGCCATTTCTTGTTCTTTGACTTTGGTCAAAAGTCTACCTTTGACTGGTCAAATGTTGACCATTGACACTTTGACTTTTGACCACATGTCATGCACCTATTGGAGAGCTGGTGGGGGCCTGTCCCCCTGCCAGAACCTGGCAAGGAGGAGGGCGCACGCCACCCTAGGCGTGTGCCCAAGTTGGAGGCGCCTAGGAGTCCTTGTTGGACAAGGACTCCACCTCCCTTTTGGATTCCAATTAGAGTTCTTCTAAGAACCAACTTTGACTGGTCTTAGGCACCCTCTAAGGAGGAATCCAGGGGACTCTATTCCCACCAATCAGATTTAGATCTGATTTCACAAAGGGTTGTGATTGGTTGGGAAGAAGAGGAGTTGGATCACAGTTAGTCTATAAATAAGACCCTGTACCCAACTCAAAGAGGCTAAGAGATTCCATACGCCCCAAGGCCTTTTCTCCTCTCCTCCTCCATGCCAAAGCTTCTTCTCCCTCTCCTCTCCATGTCCAAAATAGTTTTGGAGCTTGGTTGGTGCGATCCAGATCAAAGAAAGGCGATCAAAAGCAAGAAGGCTGCACTGCTGCAAAGGATGACTGCTGATCTTCAAAAGGAGTTTTGAAGATCCTCCAGATCAGATCCAGGTCTAATTTTTGGAGACATGATAGAGAAGAAGAGGATCTTCAGATCCATCCCGAGTGGATATCGGTAGAGGCCAGGCGCTTGCGTGGCTAGATCCAGAACCTTCCGCTGCATACAGGATCATCAACGGATAATTGGATTACCCAAATTAGGTAAATTAAATTTGATTTAATTTATTCTTATTTTATTTTATTTATTAAAATAATAAGAATCAGATCTAAAACATTCCAGATCTGATACAGATCAAAGAAAAAAATTTTTGAAATATATCTTTTGATCTGATCAGATCTGAACGAATCTGGATCGAGAAATCAGGATTTTCCTTCAGTCATGCACTTATTGAAGAGCAGATAGGAGCTTGTCCCCTCTCTAGAAATTGGAAATAAGGGGGTGCATGCCTAGGATGGAGTGCACCCATGAATAGGGATGTTGGAGTCCCATACAGATGGAACTTCAGATTGCTTCTTGGATTCAAACTTGGTGACCCTCACCTATAGAGTTTGACCAGTCTTAGGCTCTACCTTAGGATGAATCTATGGGTCTCTCATCTGATTGGATCAGGTGATGTCATCCCTCCAATCAGATTTAGATCTGATTGCACGAAGCAACATAATTCGCCGGGGTGATGCAGCATTGCATGGCGCAGCAAAGTCTATAAAAAGACCCTGTCTGCGCCCACTTTTGTGACTCCTCCTCTAAGCCATGCCCCAAGGCTTCCCCTCTTCCTTCTTCATGCCACCATTTGGGCCTCTCACCCCTCTCCATGCCCAAGGAAGTTGGACCTTTAGATTAGTGCGAGTCAAGCAAAAAAAGGCTGACGAAAAAGGAAGAAGGCAGCACTGCTGCAAAGACGACGGATGATCTTTAGAAGAAGTTTTGAAGATTCTCCAAATCAGATCCAGATCTGATTTTTAGAGAAAAGAAAGAAAAGGAGAAGATCTCCAGATCTAGTTCGAGTGGATGCTGGTAGATGCCACGCGCTTGCATGGCTAGATCCAGAATCTCAGGGCTTCGGTAGGATCATCAATGGATAATCGATTACCCTGAATCAAGGTAAAATTAATTCAAAATTAATTTAATTTAATTTTTTTGTTTATCAAATCATAAAATTAGATCTGAAAAGTGTAAGATCTGATTAGGATCTAAGAAAAAATTTTTGAAATATGCCTCTCAATCCAATCAGATCTGAACGAACCTAATCCAAAAAATCAAGATTTTCCTTTAGAATCGAAGGCGAGCATTGTATTCACATAAGGCAACGACGGACAAGGTATTATTTTATTACAAGTTTAAATTTATTACCAGTAGGATGGAGGTTGGCCAAATCAACTACATATTATAGGAAAGCCAATGCAGGAGGGATTGACAAGATCGATTATAAAAAATATATATATAAGGAGGCAAAGCCTTAAGACAGACTGGCCTCCTCAGGCTTCGGGTCGTCGACACCGGCCATCACCATGACCTACTTCAACCTAATGATTTTCTCCCCAAGTTCTTTCTTTTTACATAAATTATCTATGTATACTTTATTGATATGCCGAAACCTACCCTCAAGCTTCCGCCGCTGCCTCCTTAGGACCTCGGACTCAACCTCCACGTTCTGGATGGTTTGATGCTCACAGATCAGTTGGAGCTTCAACCACTAAACTTCGGCTTTCTTCATTCAGACAGCCTCTGAAAGCTCACTAATGATCTTCTTCAAGGAGGCAATTTCTACCAACTCTCCACTAGAGACAACCTGCCGACCATCAGCCAATTATTGCCAGAGATGGCTCATCTCTATGTTAGCTACTCGGAGCTCATGCTCGAGCCTGGTCACTTCCTTCGACCAAGTTAGCTTATACTCATTATGCTAGGCTTCGACAATGTGGAGCTGCTTCTGAAGTTCAGAGAATCTATTGGATCAATCCCAATCGTACCGGGCCCTGTCGGTAGACCATGACGAAGTTTCCTCTAGTAGTTGAATTTTTTTCTTTACCGCCATAAGGTCGATCTCAAGAAAGCTGATCTTTGCTGTTAACTTCCAAGATTTGTTGCTGGCGCTTCTTCTTAGTTCAGCCATTTCATTTTTGAAGCTATCTTTCTGAATGCTGAAACTAGTAGAGTCCTTCCTATGTAGGTTCCTAAGGTGGGAAACTTTAATAGTCGCCTCTAAAGCGTTCTCCCTCGATTCTTGGAGATCATCCTTAGTTTTTCTCAACTTCTTCTTCAAGTGATGAATCTCGTTCTTCAAGCTCCTAATTAGTGATTTAATGGAAACCCCATGGAGCAAAGGATCGTTATCAACTGGAATAGGGGAGTCATGACCTAGATCATCAAGAGCATTTTGAACCATGTAAACGACAACACAAAGTGTAAGGCTAGAAAATGATTTATCTTTTATTTACATGGATGTTTTAAATACATTAGCATAAAAACGTAAAGAAAAAGAAAGCTACATGATCTTCGAAAATCTAGACCTCGAGCAGCTTGGCCATAGGAGAGGTCGGAGCATCTTCATTCGTATCTGGTCCGTGGGCAGGCTCGGGCACTGCAGCGATGGGTTCGGGAGCTTTGGGATAGCTCCCATGGCTGAAGAAGAAGGGACGTTGGCTGGGATAACTACAACCTCGAGGGATGAAGGATCGGCTCTATCACTAGGCTCTTCCATCAAGAGGTCCAAATCTACCTCAGAAAAATTCTCAGTGACCCTCCCCAGACAGATTTGGATCCCCTCGATGAAAGCCTCCTAAGCAAAAGCTATTTTAATGTCCTCCATGTCCCAAGAGGACTTGAAGCATTCGATCGCTTGCTCCACCACCACGCCAACCCCTTCTTGCGCCTTCCTTTTTTCCTCCTCCTAAGCCAAGGTAGTCCTTATGTTCATCATCTTCTCATGCTCCATCTTCAACTCTTCCCAAAGGCACTCGATCTCAGTGGATTGGATTTCCAAAGCCACCCTCATGCTCTCGACTTCGGCCTAGGCCTTCTCGACCTCTACAAGAGCTTCCTCGAGGGCCTTTGAGGATTCGGCCCGCCTCTGACCAGCCGTCTTAGAGTAGGTGAAGAGATAATGCCCAAGCTATGATAGGAAACCAAGTTAAAATAAGGGAGCCCTGACTTCGAAAATAGAAAAGACCCCAAACCAAGACTATGAGAGAGAAGACTACCTCAAGGTAGGTGGTGAAGGACTCATCGAATCTCTCAATGTCGCCCCTCCGCAGCATCAACGTCGTAATGTGGGGAAGAATACTCTCCTTCATGATTGATTGGACGACCTTTCGATCGTCCAGAGAAGCTTGTTCTTGGTCGAAACCCCCACTTCTGAAGCTCCCAACCCTCCTTCCAACCTTCTTGCCGACAGCCCTCTTCTTCTTTTTCCCCATGGCTTCCTCCAACTGGAGGAGAGCAGATGGAGCAACCTCTTCAGATGGGGTCGGGCTCGATACGGTGGTAGCAGGCTTAGAGGTGGGCATGGCCTGGATTGGCATGGCATGGCTGGACTCACCAATGCGGGCCTTCTTTGGAAGATCCCCAGTGGGGCTGCCTTTCCTCTTGAAAGATTTAAGTTTCTTGGTCAGACGATCTCACTCTTCAGGAGTCATCTCTATAAAGGATAAAAATCAAAATCATTAAAGATCACAAAAAAGCTGAGGTCTGGGCAAAGAACACCCCACAATCGAACAAAAAAAAAAAAAGACTACCTACTAAATTTAGGGGACTGAGGCCAAGGTAAAATAGGATCTGTTTATCCAAAAGATTAGGGATTTGCAGAACATTAAAGCCCTTCAATATATTGGCCAAACTCCAATCCTCACTTTCTAGCCCTCGAGCTCGGTGGACCGAGTTCCTTATCTCCCCCCACGGAGAAAGTCATAACCTCAAGGATGGGTTTGAGATGAAGAAGAATTTCTCCTTCCAGCCATTGATGAAAGAGGGGGTGCCCTTAAGTAATCCCTTCCTATCGAATTGGGGGGACACATACCACCAATCCTTAGCTGTTGGATGGCATTTGAAGGTAAAGAAGATCCAAAATAAGAAAATGGTAGGTCGAATGCCTACCATGGTACATAAGAAAAGAAATTCTATGATGAACCTACAGGAGTTTGGCACCATAGTAGCAAGGAAGATGTTGAGAAATCTAAACAGGTTGGCCATGAAAGGGGTAAGGATAACCTAAGCCCAGCCCGTAGAGCCTCTAAATATAGGCTGGTTCGGTCGGGAGGTGGAGAGCAAGCCCTATTGTTGGGTTTGGAAAGTTCAAGCTCATATTCGGAGGGAATACCGAATTGAATTCTAGCTAACGAAAGATCATCAGGCCAAAGTTGGTAGGCAATAACTGTCGGTGGGGGCAACTCAGAAAGCTCGACCTCCATGGGAGATAGGTTCGCTAAGGCTAGAGGAGTCGAACTCCCCAAGCAGGTCCAGCAGGATTCGTTTGTGGACATTTGGATCAAAGCAAAATCATAAAAAATGCTCGAAAATCTAAGAAAATAAAGTGCAAAAAACTTCTACAAATATATCTGAGGAGCGAAAAGCAGAGAGTGCAGGAATAACTCGGGAAAGGATAGCGAAGTTGAGCTAAGTCGATTAGAAGAGGCAAAAAGATGATGAAGGCCATAGAAGATAGATGGAAGAACACCTGGGATCAAAGGAAGCGAAAGGGAAAGCCTGAGCTCTCACACGATGGAGAAAAGAAAACCAGAAGAAGAGGAGAAAGAAGATTTTGGGAGAGGTAACGACTCGGGAGAAGGAAATGGGTTAAATAGCACTGAGGATTCTAGACGGTTATGATTGCAAGTCCCCTTCGATCGACCTATGGCCGATGTGTGCCCCCTCTATCATTGTAGAGACTGACCGTGGATAGGCCCATAATGACGTCATACCCTGGGCAGAGTTTTGGTGTGGAGCTCCAAAGGCATCTCTTTGGGTCGCCTCAAATTTTTGAAGCTTCGACATTGACGCAGAAGCACCAAGAAATGCCTCATCCTAAGCAATCGTAAGAAATAGAAAGGGACTTCGGCAGTCACACTTGGTACTCCCTTCTCTTAAACTTCAAACTCAAAAGTAGGGGGACTAGTGTTGGGGATAAATCCATTCCTGTCGAAGTTTGGTTGGATGCTTGATCTTGGAAGGATCATGCCTGGAAGCAGCCTCCATGGTTAAACCTTAGGCCTCCTCTAGCAGTTGAACTCCTTCCGAACTTCTCCTTCAGTAAGACTCTTCCAACAGTCGGACTCCTCCCAAACTTCTCCTTCAGCCAGACTCATCCAACTGTTGAACTCCTCACGAACTTCTCCTTTAGCTAGACTACTCCAATAGTTGGACTCCTCCTGAACTTCTCCTTCAGCCAGACATTTCCAACAGTTGAACTCCTTCTAGGCTTCTTCTTCAGTCAGACTCCTCCAATGGTCGAACTCCTTTTAGACTTCTCCTTCAGTTGGACTCCTCCAGTAATTGAACTCCTCTCAAACTTCTCCTTCAGCTAGACTCCTCCAATAGTTGGACTCCTCTCGAACATCTCCTTCAGTCAGACTCCTCCAACAGTCGGACTTCTTTTGAGCTTCTTCTTTAATCAAACTCCTCTAATGGTCAAACTCCTTCTAGACTTCTCCTTCAATCGAATTCCTCCAACGGTTGAACTCCTCCTGAACTTCTTCTTCAGCCAGACTCCTCCAATAGTTGAACTCCTTTCAAACTTCTCCTTCAGCCAGACTCCTCCAATAGTTGAACTCCTTCTAAGCTTCTCTTTCTGCTAGACTCCTCCAATGGTCGAACTCCTTCCAGACTTCTCCTTCAGTCTGACTTCTCTAGCAGTTGAACTCCTTCTAAACTTCTCCTTTAGCCAGACTCGTCCCCCAACTGGACTCCTCCAATAGTCAAACTCCTACCAGACTTTTCTTTCAACTAGACTCCTCCAACAGTCGAACTCCTTCTAGATTTCTCCTTTAGATGGACTCCTTCAAATAGCTAAACTCTCTTCGAACTCCATCCAGTAGCTCTAGAGGACCTTGACACTCATCCTCGATATAGCCAAAAGAACCATCAATCTCTCACATTCGAGCTTCGACTGTTGGACCCGACGGGCTCGCACATCGCGATAATAGACACTATCCCCCATAATAAACTCCACGTGGCCCTGAACGGTCCACTATCGGATGGTTATAGCTATCACTATCAATTTTTTATAGGCTTCATCCATATAAGGCATCCTCTAGATATGCTTTCAAAAAAAAGAGAAAAAAGGAAGCTCTCCTACTCTTCCTCAAAACTCTGCTAGAATCTCTCTATGTATTCCACTTCTATTGGTCGAAAGAGCTGACTTGATTATCGGAGGGTCTTGCCAGAGCCACCATCCCAGACTCTGGATGAGACTTATTTTATAAGTCCCAACGGTGACCTCATCCTCTCCAAACCCAGCTTTGACGATGATGATGGTCAGATTTCATGCCAACATATGCGATATATGATTTAGATCTAACTAGTTTGGTAGTAGAAATTAAATTTCTAATTAAGGCATTCCCTTTGGCCATCTGATCATAAGAGCAAAGTATGGTTTAAAGGCCCTCTCCTTCCATTCGATTGGGTGCTCTTATGGCATGTTGGGGTGCTGCACGTTCGTCCTTAATTAGAAATTAGAACTTACTTATCTACAAAATCCTAGATCCTGAAAATCTAGGATTTTGATGCATATTTTGTTTATGAATCAAGACTTAATTAAGAATTAAAATTATGAAATCAATTAGGTCTAAAAATTATAAATTTTTAGATTTAAGACACCTTTATAAATTTGGGTTCGCACTTGGGTAGCTTAATTAGGTCTAGTAGTTGATCAAATCGAATCAAGATTTGGTTAGGTTATCAAGAGTGCTTAGAATAAACCATCCTAATAGGATTAAGTCTGGATCAAGGTCTACTCACAGTCACATATGGTCGACCAAGTCAAGATCTAATTTGGCTCCATAGTTCATGTAGGTGGTGTGGTGCTCCCAAGCCTTCGGAGACCATGGGTGAAGCCAGGGTGAGGGCTCTGGGGAGAATAGGATAGATGCAGCCTTAGGACAAGGACAAGAGTTATCTGTTACGAAATGTGTCCTAAAATCAATCATCAGTCTATTGACGGTTGAGGTATTTTATAATTATAATTGATATATTAATTAATAAAAATATTTTTGTATCTTTTTCATCATAAGTTTACATCATCTAATGAACTCCATTGTTGTGATGAAGTCCTTAGGACTGTTTAGTTTTGATAAAGAGAGGATTTATCGATTAGTCCTTAAATTTATTCACGATCAAATAATAGGCTGTTAATTAGGACAATAGTATATATCGAGCATAGATCACTATATGCCATATAGGTTGGTTGTACTCTTAACCAAAGAGTGTGGAGACACTGCTATGGCATATAAGTGAGATGTATGGCTACATCATCATTGAACGTGACTAACTCCGGAGCATTCTACTATCGAGAATATCTCTGATGGGATATAGATATAGGTATCCCTTAGACCTAAGATCATCTCAGTGACTTGCAAGCAACTTACTATGCTTTGGTATCGGACTAACTAAATTTCTAATTTAGTAATAGAAGACTTTTGGGCATAGTCAAGTACTTGCAAAGTCGAAGTGTGATCAAGATGAAATTGACCACTTCAAGAGTTGGAGAAAAATATATCACCGTATTTCAATATAGAAAAATCTTGGCCATGGTAATCCATCAGATGGATTTGATATTTTAACATACAATGTGAACAATCTAATTGGAGTTGATAGTTAAATTCTAAGGTGTCCTATGAGCATTATGGTCAAGAGGATGAATTATATGGAAACTATATTTGCATGGATTCTAAGGATGGTGTTCTGCACCTTCAACCTATCTGGTCATCGTGTATCATTACTAGATGGTCACTTTGATTGGTACAGAAATTTATTCATATACTATCGACTTAGGTTTGGAGATACGAGGTCGCACACATTAGAGCTTATGATCTAATCGGATGGTTGATCAATGATTAAGAATCGTTCTAGGGTTAAACAACCAATACAATTGGTGTTTAACCTAGTGCAAGTGTTGCAGAGGATCGATTAATAATTAGATTGATAATTGGCTTAATTTGATTAAGAAAATAGGCTAAGATTAAGTCTAATTAAATATAATTTAATTAGATTTGGTTTGGACTTGATTGGATCAAGTTCAATTGGTTTATTGAATAAGCCAAGTGCAAGAAAGAACTAGTCCTAGTCTAACTAGGACTCAGATTAACCCAATTTTTTAATTTAATTAGAAAATAAATTAAAATTAAATCTAGTTTAATTAAGTTCTTAAATGGATTAGGGCTTTATTTAATTGAGTTGGTTTAATCTTTATTTTATTTGAATTAAAAGATCTTGTTTGACCAAGTCAAAATAGGAGTCCTAGTCAATCTTTATTTTATTTGGTTAAAAGATCTTGTTTGACCAAGTCAAAATAGGAGTCCTAGTGTGACTAGGACTCCCTATCTCCTTGCGCCACCTTGGTCCCAACAACCTCATACATATTTTTTAGGTATTTTTAATAGAAAAACCCTTTCTTCCTGATTTCCACAGCCCCACTCTCCCTCCAAGTCATATTTGGAAGCTTGGTGGATGCCCAAATCAAAGGAGGAATTGGTTTTGCTTAGGATTCTATGAGATAGAATCCTTATTGACCAAAACATCTTCCCTTGAGTGCCACCCTCTCTTTTAATTAATTATTCTCTTATTCTTTTAAAATAATCTTCTTTTTTGTATGCCCTCCCTTTCTGGTCCATGCTAAAAATTATGGAGGAGGCGTCCAAGAGTTTGGCACCCCAACAACTTCTCATGTTTGGATATTTCTAGTCTAGGAATTTAACCTAACTTGGACTCTCTCTTTTTTTCCTTCTTATTGGATGAATTTTATTTTGATTTTTTAATAAAATACAAAGCTTTAGGAGAGGTTTGTGATGTGCAAAAATTAGAGGAAGAGGGTCCTTGGGCGTGGGGGTTCCATAGGCACCAAACTAGGTGTCTAGTTGATAGAAAAGAGGAGAAGTAGAGGGTCTTCTTCTAGGGCTATTTTATTTTCAATCTCTCCTCCTTTTTTTTTAGTTTTTTAAGAGAGTATTAGATTAAAAAACTCTCATCTTCCTTCTCATATTTTAGAGAGTCCAAATTTTGAAGAAGGGTGCATCAGATCGATCGTCGAAGAAGGATCAACATAGTACTAGCATGTTGTGCTGATTTCCTACATTGGATATTAGATCAGAGATCATAGGCTCGTGTGGATGACTCCTAGAGGCTGGATGTGTGTGCAGCTCATGAATTCATCCTCAGGCTCAGATCAGCAAGTTAGAATATCTAAACATGCTCAGTTAATAGATCCGATCTATAAACTTCATACCTGCATTTGATGTAATGTAGATGAAGGTTGATTTGATCAACCTTCTTCTTTCTTATTTGATTTTAATTTTTGATTTATTATCATGCTTTAATCATGTAATTGATCTGAGATCTAGGTATTTATATGATTATTTGAATAAATTTTAGATTTATTTAAGTCTTCTGCGGCAAGATCTTGAAAAAATTTTAAGATCTACCTGTAAAATCCTAGATCTGGTTCCTTCAATTGGTATCAGAGCTAAGTTCTTATTACATAATTTTTGTACATGTCTATATTATTTTTTAGATTAGATTTAATTTATAATTTAATTATTCAATCAAAAAAAAAATTCAGATCTCACGAACTACCATAAAGTTGTCCTGCTGTAAGGTTTATCCCTTACAGTGAATAGATTGTCCTAGTTTGTGATAATCTAACTCTAATCATAAATTTATTAGATTTGATCTAATTTTATTTATGATTTAATAAATTTAAAATAATTTTAGATCTAAAAATAAAATATTTTAGATTGCACGGACTGCCATAAGGTTGTCCTGCTGTAAGGTTTACCTGTTACAGTGAATTGGTTGTCCTAATACGTGCTGATCTAAAATATTGAACATAAAATTTTAAATTAGATCTAAGAGATTTTATGATCTGATTAAAGATATTTTAATCTAATTTTAATCTTCATAAATATGTTAGATTTGATCTATAAGAAACTAATTAAAAGAGTTGGTGTCTAAGATAAACCATACCAGTGGTTTTTAATTGGTAGCTCGCTTACCTGGCCATTTCTGATGGTGTCTAAGGCAAGCCTGGTAGATCCTTCCACTGATCGAACTTACCTGACCTCTTGGTGAGATTATGTTTTGATCAGATCGCTTAACTATTTGAGCTGACCCATGTCAGCTAGGTAAATTAGTTTGACTGATTTAGGTGCTCCTAGACCAGCCTATTAATGATCTCCCTTAAGCTAACTTGATGAAGTTAGTGGGAGGATCATGACAAGCTGGTTAATCTGACCTACTCGCTTCTATAAATTAAATTCTCTAAAATTATTAGGTCCCTAAAATGAAATAGTTATATCATAACTAAATCATAGCCTTCCATTAAATTGGATAATAATGAGTCCATCAGTTGGATAA
The DNA here is from genome assembly GCA_006176705.1 of Cocos nucifera. Classification (NCBI taxonomy): domain Eukaryota; kingdom Viridiplantae; phylum Streptophyta; class Magnoliopsida; order Arecales; family Arecaceae; genus Cocos; species Cocos nucifera. Next base: position 17,933 of record QRFJ01003234.1, read on the forward strand.
TCAATGGAGGCCCAAAGGCTTGGTGCTTATCAATTGATAAAATTATCATTCATTATATGATCTCTTGGATACATCTTTCTAAATGATGGTCAGGTGGGCTAACCAAAGTTGGGCCTGATCATTCATTGGTTGGATGGGCCAAGTATGGTCATGTTAATGGTTGGACCTAACTGAACCCTTTTCTGAGAAGGCCAAAGCCAACTGATCAGGGCCTAGTGCAAAATTTAATTACTGAAAATTATTTGGAGAAATAATTGGTTATGAACCTATCCATGGATGCACATGGATGGGCTAACCAAAGTTGGGCTCGTGTACAGTCTATGTGGATTCTAGTATCCACTAAGAAATTAGGGTAATTCCTCGAATTGGAGGTAGGACTATCATTTTGAATAAAATAGTAGAAGAAACCTTTTGATTAAAATCCAAATCTTTAGGTTTAATAAATTAATTATTAATTAGATTTTGATTTTTATTTGTGCAGACATGGACACTTTTCTATCGCTCTGATCATTATTGGACAATGATAAATTAGTGGGACCCAATTTTGATAGCTGGTACCAAAAGTTGAAGATTGTCCTAGAGCATAAATGGATCCTATATGTGTTGACAGATCCTGCACTTGAGGAGCCAGCTACCATTACACGTGGAACAGTTAGAGACACTTATCAAAAGTGGCTCAGTGATCGAATAACGATGCGCTGCATTATGCTGGCTGCAATGAGCGATGAGTTCAATTGCAGGTTTGAGATAGCTCCGCCAAATGAAATGCTCCAAGTATTGGAGGATTCTTTTGGCACACCCGATGACGTTAAGAGGCACAAGACTAGTTGCACCATCTTCAACACCAGAATGTGGGATGGAGCCTCTGTCATTGATTGTGTACTGAATATGATCGAGCTGATAGAGTGCTTGAGCAAACTCAACTTTTTCTTGCTTGAACAACTTAGGAAAGATGTAACACTGAACTCGTTGCTAAAGTCCTATCTCTCTTTACTTACTCATTACAGAATGACAAAGCCGAAGTAAACTACCATGGCTTACTAGGGTTACTTCAGAACTTTGAGAAATCACCAGCTCGATAAAGAGTTGGTGAACTTAGTGAGAGGTTCATCTTCTGGTTCTCAACCCTTTAGGAAAGAAAAGAAGAACAAGAAGAAGAAAATAAAGAAGGTGCAAGTTCAGGCTGGGATATCAAAGTAGGACCAAACCAAGAAGATCAAGCCCGATAAGAGTCAATCTAAATGCTTCTTTTGCAAGAAGCAGGGACATTGAAAGAGGAACTATCCTTAGTACATTGCCTTCCTGGACCCGAACAGACAGAGAAAGAAGCAAGCAATTGCTGGGCAAGGTATTTATATAATAACTCATTGCAATTTCTCTATTTCTGATATTACTAATTCGGTATTGGATACCGATAGCTCTTTCCATATTTGCAATTCATTGCAAGTCAGTAGAAGATTCGAGCAAGACAAGAGATTCCTAAATGTTGGAGATGGAAGATAGATTCCAGTTCTAGCTTTAGGAATTTTGAAACTTGTATTTGAATCTCATACCATTGTTCTTAGTGATTATCATTTTTGTCCTAGTTTCTTTTTAAATATCATTTTTGTAGGCCTTTTGGCCATGAACAATTATGAAATTTTAATAAAGAAATGAGTTTGTAATGTCATTATGAATAGAGTTACTGCTTTCTATGGATAATTGAACAATGGTGTATATATGTTATCACAATCTGTTAATATGGTCTATTCTCCTAGCAAGCACCCTAGATTAGATAGTATATCAGATATCTACTTATGGCACTGTAGGCTAGGTCATATAAACAAGAACAGGATAAACAGGTTGACTCAAGAGGGAATCCTCGAAGTCAATGATTATGAATCACTTTCAACCTATGAGTCCTGTCTTCTTGGTAAAATGATCAAGTCATCTTTAATTGAAAAAGGTGAGAGAGACATTGAGCTCTTAGGTCTAGTACATACTGATGTATGTGGACCAATGTACACAAGTGTTAGAGGTGGATATGTCTACTTCATCACTTTCATAGATGATCTATCCAGATATGGATATGTCCATCTCATGAAACATAAGTTAGATTCTTTTGAAATATTCAAACGATTCCAAAGTAAAGTAGAAAAACAAACTAGGAAGAGTATTAAAATTCTTCAACCTGATCGAGGAGGAGAATACCTTTCTGATGAGTTTCTCACATATCTAGGAGAGAATGAAATCCTCTCCTAATGGACTCCTCCTGGAACACCACAGCATAATGGTCTGTCTGAAAGAAAGAATCAGACTTTGTTAGACATGGTCTGATCCATGATGGGATTTGCCAGTTTGTCGATATCCTTCTAGGGTTATGCACTCGAATCGACTTGTTATCTATTAAATAGGATTCCAAGTATGTTTGTAGTTAAAATCCCATATGAGATATGGATAGGGCATAAATCAGCACTTTCACACCTTAGGATTTGGGGGTGCCCGGCTTATGTCAAACAATTAGTTACGGATAAACTTGGACCTAGGTCTGATAAGTGTACATTCATAAGATATCCAAAAGAGACCAAAGGATACTATTTCTACCATATTGATGAACAAAAGATGTTCGATAGTCTTAGGGCAACCCTTTTGGGAAAGGAGTTCTTTGGTGAAGGAACTATTTTCTTTAAGGTTGAACTTGATGAAGCTCAATAGGTAGAAAGTCCGACATAGAATGTTGAACCTAAGTTGGATTTGATCAGATCAGATCCGAAGCCTAGTGAACCCGCACCATTAAGATGATCCGATAGAGTACCATGCCATTCGGACAGATACTATGGATTCTTGGTCCAGGATGGTGATCCCATCGAACTCGATGAGAATGATGAGGATTCGATCACTACTATGGATGTGATGTAGAAACCCGACTCTGAGAAATGGCTAGAAGCTATGAGATCCAAAATGGATTCTATAAAGCTCAATGATACATGGACATTAGTTGACCAACCTGAAGGGGTTAAATCCTTTGGATGTAAATGGATCTTCAAAATAAAGAAGGATGTAGATGGAAAGGTGGAGACCTATAAAGCCCATCTGATTGCCAAGGGGTATCATCAATGTTATGGTATTGACTATGATGAGACGTTCTCCCCTGTGGTGATGCTCAAGTCCATTCGGATCATGCTTGCCATTGCTGTCCATCTGGAGTATGAGATCTGGCTAATGGATGTGAAGACAGCTTTCCTAAATGGAGAGCTGATCGAAGAGGTGTATATGATATGACCTGAAGGGTTCACATCTACAGATGAGTTCAAGGTGTGCAAGCTTCAGAGATCCATTTATGGATTAAAGCAGGCATCTCGGAGTCGGAACATGTGTTTTGATAAAGTAATCAAAATGTATGGCTTCATTAAGAATGGAGAAGAATCCTGCATTTACAAATAGGCAAATGGTCCAATAGTGGTATTTCTTATTTTGTATGTGGATGACATTCTCTTAATCAGGAATGATATCCCCGCACTATAAAGAATAAAAGTTTGATTGTCATCACATGAAGGACTTGGTTGAAGCATCCTATATCCTAGGGATGAAGATCTATAGGGATAGATCTAAAAGGATGCTTGGTATATCTTGTTAGATATATGTGCCCTAGAAGCCAGAATTGGCTGACACTTGTAATACACTTCTAGGGGCAAAATTATAATTTTGACTATAATTAATAAAATGGGTTATTTTCTATCACACATGTGTATTTAGTGTCTGTGATACATCCTTTGAGTTAATGGTAATGATAATTCATATTTTCAAGAGTTGAAAATTTAAGACATGAATAATCATTATTAACTCATAAACAGCTCCCGACCATAGGATCATCACGAGGATGGTGATTGATCCGGAAGGTTGGTGTACAATCGCTTCTCTTTAGTAGATGAGTCTTGAGTCTACGGTGTGGAGACACCGGAGCGAGAGTACAGGTACTCGTTAGAGAACGAGGGCACTGAGCGTGACCACCTCGAGTAGTCATTAGGGAGTCTACCTTCTCGTCAATGACTGACTCGATGCTGCAGTAGTGTGTCTGGTTCTTTGACCTGAGGATGCATCGGCAGTTCACCTTGAGGGTGTTATAGTTTGACTACACCATTACTCGGTCTCCTAGCCATATGGAACCCTGAGGTGTATGTTGGCTATAGCATGTTCATTGTAGGAACTGGATTGCATCAAGATGGAATCTATCTACCTCGGTGGTAGAGGAGCAGCCCTATGATGATCATGAGAATCAAGTCCAGAAGCCCATGGCCATGGCAGAGTGAAATAATAGAAAGAGTTTCTATTTAGATTTTCACATTGGACTTCGAATCGAATGATTACATCATATGACAGAGACTAGGGTTTGACGAGTTCACCTTAACCCTAATCTGATCGGGGCTCAAGATAGAAGAACTTAATCACACAGGTAGCTGCACCAAGAGGTTCGCATTCAGCTCTGATGGGTTGCCACCATATACTGCTAGGTGTCACTGGTGGATTTTGGGAGCAATTAGAATGATTTAGATGATCGATCATTCTAGCTGTTCGAATCAGAAGAGTTCTGATCCATCGAAAGGAGTTTCGATGATGTCGATGATAGAGATCATGACATATCCCATTACCATACAGAACTGAACCTAACTGGGTCACACAAACAAGGGTTTGAATCTGGTGATCATCAATTGAACTGATCTAGTTCAATTGATCTGAATGAGATTCAATTAGGTTCAAGGAAATCGTGCTAGCACTCGATTGAACCTAACGTTCTTCTTTTGCTATCATAAATAAGTTGTCCTGTCTGAGCCAAAGGAGTTTGTGCTCAATCAGAGGCCTTCATATGGTCTGACTGGAGGTTGTCCAAGTCAGAAAAGGTTGTCTTATTTTGTAAGACATTACCTGCCATTTTTGGTCACCTGCCATTTCTTGTTCTTTGACTTTGGTCAAAAGTCTACCTTTGACTGGTCAAATGTTGACCATTGACACTTTGACTTTTGACCACATGTCATGCACCTATTGGAGAGCTGGTGGGGGCCTGTCCCCCTGCCAGAACCTGGCAAGGAGAAGGGCGCACGCCAAGGGTGGCGTGTGCCCAAGTTGGAGGCGCCTAGGAGTCCTTGTTGGACAAGGACTCCATCTCCTTTTTGGATTCCAATTAGAGTTCTCCTAAGAACCAACTTTGACTGGTCTTAGGCACCCTCTAAGGAGGAATCCAGGGGACTCTATTCCCACCAATCAGATTTAGATCTGATTTCACAAAGGGTTGTGATTGGTTGGGAAGGAAGAGGAGTTGGATCACAGTCAGTCTATAAATAAGACCCTGCGCCCAACCTAATTAAAGGAATTTGAATTGAGATATTTCCCACATGCCCCAAGGCTGCCTCTCCCCTCCCTCTCCATGCCAATGCCACTCTTCTCCCCTTGCTCTCCACGTCCAAAAGGAGTTTTGGACCTTGGTTGGTGCGATTCAGATCAAAGAAAGGCGATCAAAAGCAAGAAGGCTGCGCTGCTGCAAAGGACGACTGCAGATCTTCAAAAGAGTTTTGAAGATCCTCCAGATCAGATCCAGATCTAATTTTTGGAGGTGTGATAGAGAAGAAGAGGATCTCCAGATCCAACCCGAGTGGATACCGGTAGAGGCCAGGCGCTTGCGTGGCTAGATCCAGAACCTTCCGCTGCAAATCAGGATCATCAACAGGGTAATAGGATTACCCAGATCAGGTAAATTAAATTTGATTTAATTTATCTTTTAATTTTATTTTATTTTATTAAAATAATAAGAATTAGATCTGAAACATATCAAGATCTGATTGAGATCAAGAGAAAAATTTTTGAAATATATCTCTTGATCTGATCAGATCTGAACGAACCTGGACCGGAAAATCAGGATTTTCCCTTCAACTGGTATCAGAGCCATGGTTCTAAATTGTTTAGATCTGATTTTAAATTTATTTTAATTAGAAAATAAAGTGATTTCAGATGTCACATGAGATGTGATCAGATCTGAAATCAGAAAAAATTAAAATTAAATAATTTGGATCTAAGATTAGAAAGATATGCATGACTAGTTCTAAGAATAGAATAGTTCTATAGAATAGTCTTGCATGTTTTTGATTTAATTTGATTAAATCATATTTTAGATCTATTTATTTACTATTTTTTGATATTATAAGTGTTATAATAACATCTAAAAAATAGTAAATAAAAATTATTTAATTTTTAAATATCATATGAGATATGATTGATGCATGTCTAGACTAGTTGTAGAATAGTTCTACATAATTATCTAGATTAGAATTTATTTTGATTAGATCAATTTAAATCTAATTTTTTAGATTATTATGAGATAATTTAGATCTGAAAACATGCATGATTTGATACATGAGATGTATGCAAAATATGCCATGATTAGATCTAATTTGTATATGAGATATATGATATAGATCTAATAACTGTTTTGTAGTATTTACATGTTCCTGATTAAGGCGTTCCTCTTGGCCGTCCGGTCATAAGAACGAAGAAGGGTTTAAAGGCCCTCTCTTCCCATTCGATGGGGTGTTCTTATGATGTGTAGGGGTGCTGCGTGTTCGTCCTTAATCAGAAACCCAAAACTTACTTTCTGCAAAACCCTAGATCCTGAAACCCTAGGATTTATTGTGCATATTTTGTTTATGAACCCTACTTAATTAAGAATTAAGTTTATGGAATATTAATTAGGTCTAAAATTGAGAATTTCAGATCTAAGACATATTCATAATACTGGGTTCGGGCTTGGGTAGCTCAATTAGGTCTAAGCGGTTGATCAAACCGAATCAAGAGTTGGTTAGATGGGATCAACAATGCTTAAATTGACCAGCCTAATAGGATTAAGTCTGGGTCAAGATCGAGTCACGATCAAGCAAGACCTAATTAGGCTCAGAGGTTAGAGTCTGGATTGTAGGCTAACCCAATTGGTTCTGACTCAATAATTTGGTGTCTAAGGTAAGTTTGGCACAGACGACCGACTGGATTTTTAATTGGAAGCTACTCGACCTGAATGCGTTCTTGTACGAGTTAATGGCATATTCCTTCCACCGGTCTCACTTACCTGGCCATATCTGTTGACACAGTTCTGATCTGAGGTGGTCAATAATCCGAGCTAACCCATGCCACTAGGTTAGTCATAATTGTTATGACTAAGCCAAGTCTAGTTTAATGAGACCTGAATCAATTCTCCCTAAGAAAAGATTAAGTCTGAGGTCTTCCACCATTGTAGATGTGCGGGCCCTTCCCGGGGTTGATTGTTCTCGGCTGGATACAGTGGCTCAGTTGCACCGGGAAGATGCAACCATGTCTATTAGGCATTGGATGCTATGGGCTGGAGGATGAGTTGGGCTCAATATTTTCGGATACGGTGAGAGACTCAATTAGGAACCCAGTCTATGCAAATGGTGGGTCTGACTTAACTAAGGAGTGGATCAATATTCCGGATACGGTGAGATTCATGAATTAGAGACCAAGTTTGGGTGCACCATGATTAGAGAATCATTGAACAAGAGTTGTTCACTCATTGGCTAACCCATCACCAATAACTGTTAGGTGAGGTGATGAGTCAGTTGGTGAGACCGCACCACCCACTAGAAATCATTAATCATGGAGATTTTTGCATCTCTACAGAGGGAGTGTAGGGATCCGAGAAAATAGTGGAAGCTAATTTGTTTAAAAATAAAATCCCTAAATAAATTGGTCAAGTCATAATTACAGTATCTAACTAGAATCTTTGACTCTCTACAGGAAAATGTCTGCGTCCAACCCATTGGCACGTATCCTAGACACACATAGACTGACTGGACCCAATTATAAAGATTGGCTCAGGAACTACAAAATTATTTTGGGTTCAGAGAAGTTAACCCATGTTTTGGACCAGGACCCTCCCACCTTACCAGCCGTCCATCCACTGAACAGAGAGCGTCTCTGGAAAAATGGATAGACGAAGATAATAAGGCCAGATATTACATGTTGGGCTCGATGTCTGATGAGCTCCAGCGCCAACATGAAGATATCGGGACTGCTCGCCAAATGTTGGCTCACCTGCAGGAGATGTTTGGTGAACAGAGTCGCGCAGCCAAATATCAAGTCACGAAATGACTTTTTAAGGCTAAGATGCGTGATGGGCAGTCAGTCCAAGATCACTGTCTGACAATGATCAAGGACATGGAAGAGCTTGAGAAGCTCGGTGTGAAGTTGGACTTGGACCTGCAGAACGATATTATTCTGCAATCCTTGACTGATGCATATGGGCAATTCATCATGAATTACCACATGCATAAACTTCAAAATTCCTTGGCCGAATTAATGAATATGCTGGTTACCGCTGAGCTTTCTATGAAAGGTTCTAAAGGCTCAGTTCTTGCTATGGAACGGACTTCTTCCAAAAGAAAGTCTTATGGAAAGAAAAAGAAGTCTGTGAAAAAGCAAAAGGTGGAAGGATCAAAGAAGAAGAAGGCAGAACCGAAGAAAAAGGCCGATGGCAAAGGAAAGTGTTTCCATTGCAACAGCGACGGCCATTGGAAGCGGAACTGCCCTACTTACCTGGCCACCCTGAAGAACAAGAAGGAAGGTCCTTCTGGAGGTATGCTCGTTATTGAGTCTAACCTTACAATTTCTTCTGCATCCAGTTGGGTGCTTGACTCTGGTTCTAGTGCTCATCTGTGCACTTCTATGCAGGGTCTTGAGGATAGCAGGAGGCTGAGGGATGGAGACATGATCCTACGCGTTCGATAATGGAGCAAGAGTTGCTGCAGTAGCCGTGGGAACATACCCTCTTCGATTACCATCTGGTTTAGACTTAGTTTTGAAAGACTGTTAGTATTACAATTTATTTTTTTGATTAAGGCGTTCCTCTTAGCCGTCCGATCATAAGAATGAAGAAAGGGTAAAAGGCCCCTCCCTCCCATCTTCGATGAGTAGTGTACTTATGGACAGGTAAGGGTGCTGCATTCGTCCTTTAACAAAACCCAAAACACTTTCTGCAAAACTCCATAGATCTGAAACCCCTAGATTATTGGCATATTTGTTATGAACCCCTTAATAAGAAATTTAGATATGGATATAATTTAGAGTCTAAAAATTAGAGAATTCAATCTAAGACATTCATGAAACTGGTTCTGGCTTGGGTAGCTCAATTAGGTCTAAGTCGTTGATCAAACCGAATCAAGAGTGGTTTTTGAGGATGTATCAACATAGCTTAAATGACCAGCCTTAATAGGATTAAGTCTGGATCAAGCGATCACATCTCAAGCAAGACCTAATAGGCTCAAAAGGTTAGGAGTCTGATTGAGCGCGAGACCCAATGGTCTAGCTCACAATATTGTGTGTCTAAGGTAAGTTTGGAACGATCGACTGGTTTTAATTGGAGCTCTACTCGATCTGAATGCGTCTTGTAGCGAGTTAACGGCATATTCCTCCATCGCTGTACCACTTACGCTCAAATCTGTTGACACAGTCTGATGAAGGTGGGTCAATAATCCGAGCTGACCCATATGACTAGGTTAGTTTAATTGTATTGACTGGAAGCCAAGTGTATTTTAATGAACCCTGAATCAATTCTCCTAAAAAGATTAAGTCTCGAGGTCTTCCACCATTGTAATAGTGCACGGCCTCTCAGGTTGATTGTTCGCTTTGATAAGGTGGCTCAGTTGCAACCGGAAAAGCACCATGGTCATTAGCTGGATGCTATGGGCTGGAGATGAGTGCTGGGCCAAATATCGGATACGTGAGAGACCAATATAGGAAATTCCCAAGTACCATGAACAAATGGCTGGGTCCGACTTAACTAAGAGTGGAATTCAATATGGGTGGCGGAGGATTCGGTTGAGATTCATGGAATAGGAGACCAAGTTTGTGCCACATGATTTAGAGAATCAGAACAAGAGATGTTCACTCTTGGCTAACCAATCCACCTAATATCGTAGGTGAGGTGAGATAGCATTGGGAGGACTGACCACCTCACTAGGAATCATTAAATACGCTGGAAGTTGCATCCCTATCAGAGGAGTGTAAGGATCGAAGAAAATAGTGGTAGCTAATTTGTTAAAAATTAAAATTCTGTAAACAAATGTCAGTCATAATAATGAGTCAACTGAAACTTGGACTCTCTAAGAAAATGTTCTGGCAGTCCAAACACTAGCCGTATCCTTGACACAATAGACTGAGGATCCCAAATTATGAAGATGAGGCCAGGAACTACAATAGTTTGGGTTCGAGAAGTAATAACCATCATTTGGATCCAAGGAAACCCTCCCACCTTATCCCGCACGCTGCCATCTGTCTGAACAGAGAGCGCACTCGGAAAAATGGATGAGAAGAAAACAAAAGGCCAGATATCATCATGTTGGGCCGATGTTTGATAGAGCTCCAAGCGCCAACATAAAGAATCAGGACTGCTCGTCAACATGTTGGCTCACGCTAATAAGAGATGTTTGTTGTGAACAGAGTTCGCAAGCCAAAGTATCAGTCACAAAATGACATGTTTAAGGCTAAGATACGTGATGGGTAGTTCAGTCAAGATCACTAATCTTGATGATGATCAAGAACTTTGAAAGAGCTAGAAAGCTCAGCATGAAGTTAGACTTGGATCTGTAAGAATGATATATTCTAACAATTCCTTGATGATGCATGATTGGAGAATTTATTCATGATACCACCATGCATAAACTTTCAAATTCCTGGGCGAATTGAACAAACATGCTGGTCACGACTAAAGCTTGCTATGAAGGTTCTAAAGGCTCAGTTCTTGTATGGAATGACATTCTTCAAAAGAAAGTCTTTAAAAGAAAAAGAAGCTACGAAAAAACGCAGAAGGTGGGAAGGAGCAAAGAAGTGGAAAGGCAAGAGTCGAAGGAAGATTAGCCGCTGTCAAAGAAACAGTGTGCCATTGCAACAGCATGGCCACTGAAGTTTGGAACTATTCTACTACTTGGCCATCCTGAAGAGCAAAAGGAAGGGTCCTTTTGAAGGTATTGCCTCTTTATTCGAGTCTAATGCTTACGGTTTTCTTTCTGCATCCAGTTGGGTGGCTGTGACTCTTGAGTTCTAGTGCTATCTGTGCACTTCCATACCATGGTCTTGGAGTATAGCCAGAGACTGAGGGATGGAAACATGATTCCTACGCATTGAAAATGAATGTAAAGAGTTAGCTGGCAGTAGCGGGGGAACATACCTTTTTTGAATTACCCATCTAGTTTAGACTTGAGTTGTGAAAGACTGTTATTATGTGCCTGCAGTAGCAGGAATTTGATTTCTGTTTCATGCTGTAGCCACTAGAAAGGCTATGTGATTGACCTTCTTTAAGGACATTGATAACCATTCTTTATGAAAGAAATAAAATTGCAATAATAGGATTTTCCGTTATTAATGGTCTTCTATCAGCCTACGTATTGATGTATCTGTTCTAACTATCAAGCAAAAGTGAATGCCCAAACGACCTAGGATAGTCCAAATGATAGGTGTATCTATGGCACCTGAGATTAGATCATATAGCAGAGATAGGATCAACAAATTGGAGAAAAAAATGGGCTATTGAGTCATTTGACTTTCGAGTCATATTCCAAACTTATGAATTCTTGTCTTCAAGGCAAAAGACTAAACTCTCTTTTGTAGGACATTGGGGGAAAAGGGCCACAGATCCCTTGCTCGGAGTACATATTGATGTGTGCCAGCCCATTTTAATTGTGCCGGCTGAGGGCAATTTTGTTCTACTGTCATTACTGATCGATGATCTATCTAGGTATGGGGTATGTGTATCTTATGAGACACAAGTCTGAAGCTTTTGAAAATTTCAAAGAATTCAGACATGAAGTAGAATAAACAACTAAAAACAATCCATTAAGGTTCTTCGATCAGACGGGGAGATGAGAACCTTAGCTATTGAAAATTCTAGACTATCTCAAGAAAATGCATAGTCTCTCAATGGACTACACCAGGACACCTCAACTCAATGGGTTTCAGGAATGGAGAATCGACTCTATTGGGGGATATGGTCCAAATCCATGTGAGCTGTCATAGACTCCCTGATTTTCTTTAGGATACGCATTGTGTAACTTTAATTTATCTACTGAATAGGGTGTTCTTCTTAAAATCATTCTTTTACCACATTCGTATGAATATTGGGGCACGGTAAGAAACCATGTCTGATCACTCAAAATTTGGGTTGTCCGGCTCATGTCAAAAGACAAACAAGCAGACAAGTTAGAGTTTAGGTCCTTTAGAGCTCGATTCATGAAGATGATTCTAAAGAGTTATTAGGATTTCATTTCTACCATTCAAAAGGACCACAATGGTACTTTGATGAGTTGACATGCCATCTTTTTTAAAAATAGTTTATTCAACATTAGCGACATGTGGAAAGCAGATTGAAGTTTGATGAGAAAAGTGCTCACAAGTACAACGAGCTTAAGGACCAATTGGAACCAAATTTAGGGCTTGAGCCAATAAAACACTACCTCCTCCACCTCATAGATCAGAAAGAGTTTCCATTCCCTTGTATAAAATACTTAGGTATGTATTTCAGAGGAAGTAGAGGAAATGTTCCTCGTAGGGAAATGGTGCTCATGGTGATGATCTCAATAAATCTACAACGAGGTGGATATCAGATATCGAACTTCGAGAAATGGCTAGAGGCAATGCAGTCAGAAATTGACTCGATGCCACTCAAACCATGTCTGGACTTGGTAGGCATCCACCAGAAGTATCTACCTATGGAGTGTAAATGGATGCTTCAAGAAGAAGATTTTGGGTGCAGCATGGATGTGGAGACATTCAAGGCCTAGACTGTAGTAGCCAAAAGGTTATTAGTTCAATACGAAGCATTGGACCTTCAGGATACCTTTCTCTAGTGGCCTATGCTAAAATCCATCCGCCACATTGCCTTGCCATTAGCAACCTATTTAATTATGAAATATGGCAAATGAACGTGAAAAACGGCATTCTTAAATGGATATCTTAAGGAAGATATCCTATAGGGAACAACTGCTAGCGTTTCACATTTAGTGATACTGATTACAAGGTTTGCAAGCTGCAAAGATTCCATATATGGACTTAAGCAAGCATCTCGCTGGAACCACTCATTTAATGGATGTGATCAAAATATTTGATTTTATCCCAAAAAATGAAGGGGAATCATGGTGGTCTTCAAAAAGATCAGTTGGGAGTTGCTGTGTGCTTCCTTCGTTATGTTATGTGAATGACATTCCTCCTTGATTGAAAATAATGATCCATGTTGATTGACAGTCAAAATATGGGTTGTCAAGAAATTCTCCATGAAATAACTAGGTGAAGCATCCTTTATTCTAGGAATTAAGGTCCTATAGGAATAGACTGAATAAGAGCTAGGTTTTCCACTTGAAGATGTACATAGAGGAAGTACTTCAAAAAAAGGTTTAGTATGGAAAAACTCTAAAGAGGGGATTAATATACTTAGGACATTGGTTATTCATCTTTGCTAGAAGATGTCCCTAGCCACACCTGAGGTAATAGAACACATGGCAAGATCCTTATGCTTCGGCATAGGGAGCCTTATGTATTGCCATGCTATGTACACGACTGAAATTAGCCCATGGCTTGTGGTGTTACAAGCAGATTATGCAATCAAATCCAGGTGAAGAACAACTAGCTTCTTATGAAAACCGTATCCTTAAGTACATTAACAAGAACTAAGGAATTGATGTTGGTTCTTTTGGTAATGGAGAACTTTCAAGTCCAAGGATACACAGGACTCTGATTTTATGTCCGATGTAGATGATTCAAAAGTGCGACATCTTGGGAGTTGGTTTGTTGGTGTTAATGATGGTGCTGTCAGCTACAAGCAGTTTCAAGCAAATCATGATAGTAGATTGCACCATGGAAGCCCAGAATATATCGCTTACATCAGAGGCTATGAAGGAAGCAATTCAGTACAAGAAGTTTGCTATTAGGAAATTGAAGTGAATTGCCATCAAGAGCCGTTCCTGCTGTACTGCGACAACAATGGGCACCTAGCCCTTGCTAAGGTGAGCCTGAGGTTTTGTATCAGAAATCCAAGCATCGAGCAGCAATACCCACTTCATCCGCGATTATCTAAAGAAGTGTTACGTCGAGATCAAGAGAGCCAATTCCACGACATTGTGGTAGGCCACTTACAAAAGCATGGAACAACAAAAATTCAAAGCCCACCTTGATAAAGTATGGGACTTTAAGGACATTTGGTTTAAAAAGGGGCCCCAAAATTTTGGGCTTTAGGGGGGATAAGTGGGAGATGTTAGATACATGTGCCCTAGAAAGCCAGGAATTGGGCTGACACTTGTAATACACTTCTTTAGTGGGCAAAATGTATAATTTTACTATTAATTCAATAAAAATAGGTATTTTCTATCACATATGTGGTATTTAAGTGTCTGTGAATACATTCTTTGAGTTAATGATAATGATGAATTCATATTTCTTCAAGAGTTTGAAAATTTAAGACATGAATAAAAAAATTCATTATTAACTCATTAAAATGCTTCGAGCCATAGGATCAATCACGAGGATGGTGATGATTTTGAAAGGTTGGTGTACAATCTTCTTCTTCTTTACTAGATGGGTCTTGATGTCTACGGATGTTAGAGACATCAGAGCAAGAGTATAGGTACTCGTTAAGAGAACGAGGGCATGAGCATGACCACCTCGAGTAGTCATTGAGGAAGTCTACCTTCTCATCAATTGACTGACTCGATTTGCTGCAGTGGTGTGTCTGATTCTTTGGACCTGAGGTGCATCGGTAGTTCACCTTGAAGTGTTATAAGTTTGACTACACCATAACTTGATCTCCTAGGCCATTCTGAAAACCCTGAGGTGTACGTTGGCTATTAGCATGTTCATTGTAGGAAACTGGATTGCATCAAGATGGAATCTATCTTACCCCCCCCCTCTTGTGATGTGGGTAGAGGAGCAGCCTATGATGATGCATGAGATCAATGTCCATAAGTCCATGGCCATGCCAGAGTGAAATAATAGAAAAAGTTTTTATTTAGTTTTCACATCGAATTTGATTTTGCAGATGATTACATCATATGGACATAATATTTTTTGGTTTGGACGAGTTCACCCTGAACCCTAATCTTGATCAGGGCTCAAGAATTAGAAGATACTTAATCACATGTAGCGCTGCACCAAGAGGTTTGATTCCAGCTTCTGATGGGTTGCCGACCATATATGCTGAGTTCACTGGTGGATTTTGGAGCAGATTTAGAATGATTTAGATGATCGATCATTCTTAGCTGTTTGAATTAGGAAGGAGTTTCTGATGCCATCGAAAGAGTTTCGATGATGTCGATGATAGAGATCATTACATATCCATTACCATACAGAACTTGAAACGTGGGTCACACAAACAAGGGTTTGAATCTTAGTGATCAATCAAATTGAAATAATCCATTCAATTGATCAATTGAGATTCAATTAGATTTCAAGAAAATTGGAGCTAGCACTCGATTGGAACCTACGTTTCTTCTGTTATTATTCATAAATAGTTGTCCTGGTCTGAGCAAAGGAGTGTTGTGCCTCGATCAGAAGGCTTCACTGGTTTGAACTAGCAGCCTATCCCAGATAGAAAAAGGGTTGTCTTATTGTTGTATGTAGTACCTATCATTTTTTGGTCACCCTACCATTTCTCGCCTTTGAAATTTGTTCAAAAGTTGACCTGTTGACTGGTCAAATGTTAACCATGTGACTCATTTACTTCTGTCCATATGTTATTCACCTATTAGAGGAGCTTTGGTGGGTGGCTTGTCCCCCTACCAGAAACTGGCGAAGGAGGAGGTTCTTTCTCGTGCACCGCCACCCTGGCGGTGCGCCAATCTGAGTGCGCCCAAGCAGGTCTTTTATTTGGATAGGGACCACCATCTCTTTATTGGGATTGCTGGATAGACTCCTCCTAAGAAACAACCTTTGACTGGTCTTAGGCACCATCTAAGGATGAACCAAGGACTCTGATTCCACCAATCAGATTTGAGATCTGATTTCACAAAGGGTTGCGATTGGTTGGGATGAAGAGGTTGATCATGCATAGTCTTATAAATAAGACCCTGTTGCCCAACTCAAAGGAACAATAAGAACAATTCTCTACCACCCAAGGCTGCCCCTCTCTCTTCCTCCTGCCATGCCAATTTTCATCTTCTCCCTCTCCTCTCCATGCCCAAAGAAGTTTGGGGATCTCAGTTGGTGCAATGCTAGGCGATAGAATGGGCGATAGAATGCTAGAAGGCTGCGCTGGCTGGCAGAGGACAACTTGCCGATCTCACAAAGCTATTTTGAAGAATCCTTGCCAAATCAGATTCAGATATGATTTTTGAGCTGTTGATAGAGAAGAGAGGATGCTTCAGTATCAGCTCAAGTGATCATCAGTAGGGCAGGCACTTTGCATGGCTTAGATCCAGAACCTTGCCATGTGCTTACGAGGATCATGCAACAGATAATAGGATTACCTACATCAAGGTAAATTAAATTTGATTTAATTTATTCTTATATTTATTTAATTATTAGAATTAATAAAAAAATTGGGATTTGAAATATCTTCAGATCTGATTTTGAGATTAAAGGAAAAAATTTTTTGAAATAATATCTCTTTGATAATCGATAGATCTGAACGAAACCTGGTCCGGAAAAATCAGGATTTTCCTTCACTATCTTCCATAGATCATACTCTCTTAAGATATAAGAATCTTCACCCAAATCATTAAATGAAAAATTTATTTTGATAGCCAAGTTTCTTAACGATTGGAAGGCATGGACATCATTCCCATAAGTAATATGTCATCGGGGAACATAATAAAACAAGAAGACAATTGGCACTCCACTAGTCCTTCTTTTGATACACATTGGTTCATCCACATTTTTTATTGAGTGCCCAAAACTCTGTTAACTATTCATATCAAATAAGGGGGATGTTCTTTTAACCTCAAAGCCTACTTTAACTCATTAAATTAGGATTTTTTGGTTGGAATCTAGCACCTTGAGGATTCTGGTCCATGATAAGCAAGAATGAGATTTTAGAATCCATGAGAAAGATAAGCCAAACATATAGTTGGGCTGGCTTAGATACGTAGTCGAGCCGGCTCATGGTGAGATAAGCTGGCTTGAGGCAGATTCGAACCAGCTCTCTCAGGTGGACAAAAACTAGTGCTTGGATGAGACGTAGTCAAGCCAGCTCGGCTTCTGATGGAGTTGGCTCAATGGAGGCGAACAGCACGACGGCGAGCAGTGTATGGGCACATGAGTGCAAGCCTTTTGATAGGGTCTACACCCCTAACTCATGGACCAAATTTATTCACGAGGTCTATAGAGCTGTTGTGCTATCCAATAGCTAGGAGAGCACACGAGAGCTAATCAAATGGCTATTGGAATGATTAGGGCTTATATGAAGACCTGATGATCTAAGGAGTCGAGGAGTCTTATGAAAACCTCTCAAATGGCATGGAGATAAGGCAGGAAGCACTGGAGTGTTGCAGCAGCGCCTCCCTAAAGGCACGAGGGCTAAGAGAGGCTCAACGATGTAGCAACTAAGGAGGGTATCTTAATAGAGAGTGCCAGGGGCTTCTCAGGAAGACTGAGCACTAGGTCTCAGAAAGAACCATTGGTCTCAGGGACACGCCAAGAGCATCAAGGAAGCTTGGGAGTACCTAGAATGCGTGAGGTTGCCTAGGAAAAAGGTGGGGCTTGATGTTAGAGACTGAGAATGGATGAATAGTGTCTAGAAATATCGAGGACCCTAGGACTAGAGGATCTATTGAGGGGATCTTTCTTAGGATTACTATGAAGGATGTATGGTGGAGTGGCTTCTGAATTGATGAGAGAGAGTTGATGAGTTGAGATTATATCTCCTCTATTGATCTTTCTCAGTATTAAAGCATTTGCATGTGTCTCATGGATGTAGGTACTTTGGTCGAACCATGTATATGTTGGTGTTTGGTTTTGTCTTGTTCTATCTTTGTCATAGGCAATAGGCTGTGCATATCTCTTATAGGTGATCTTGTGCAGCGCTGATGCCATGTTCTGTTAGTTGAATGGATCTATCCTAAAAGTGAGTATCAGAGTCACTAGGGAGGAGTGAGGTTATACCAGGGTTGCTGTGTGGTGTAATTTAGAAGAAGGCACATCAAGGATGGATTCTCTCATATACAAGAAGAAGTCAGATGGAGCTCAATGCAAGGTGGGAGCTCTCGATGGAGAGGTTTAGATAATTGTGTGCCTAGAGAGAAGTCAGAAGGACTTTGGGCCGGAATGGCAACGATTGTAATAAATAAACAAACCTTTCTAAGGGGTTAAATTATATTTTGACTGATAAGTAATTAAAATAAATTATTTTCTATCATAGTGTGTATTTTGAAGTGTTTGTGAATTACATTTCATTGAGTTAATGGTAGTGATTAGTTCATATTGTTTAGAGTGTGAAAATTTAAGACTTGGAGATTTTCATTATTAAATGCATAAATGCTCTCGACCAGTAGGGTTTCATCATAAGGATACCGAGGTTTGTGATTGATCTGGAAGGTTGTGTTTGTACGATAGGCTTCTTTTAGAGGAAGATGAGTCTTTTTAAGTCTGATGGTTGGTAGAAGGACATACGGAGCTGAGAGTAGGCTGACTATTTAGGAGAACGGGGCATGCTGAGCTGGATACCCCGACAGTCATGAAGAAAAAAGTCGTGACCCTTTCTTATCGCATGACCTAGCTTGAAGCTGCGTGGTTTGGGTGGAGGTTGGGGGTGTCTAGTGTTCTTTGACCTGACGAGTTTGTATCGACAGTTCACTCTGAGGGGTGTATGTTGACTATACTATTAACATCGATCTCCTAGCCCATTCGAAATACTATGTTGTATGTTGGGCTATAGCATGTTCATTGTAGGAATTGAAATTGGCCAACCAATAGGAATCTATCACCTCGATAGATTGAGGAGCAGTCCTGATGAGATCATGGAGAATCAAATCCATAGGCCCATGTCCATGTTTGTGGTTTGAGTAGAGGAAAATACAGAAAGAGTTTCTGATTAAGATTTTTGTTTAACATTGGACATGAATCGATATGATTTTAAATCATATGACAAAAATTAGGGTTTGACGAGAGACACCTTAACCCTAATCCGGTCGGCGAGCCTAAGATAGAGGAACTTAATCACATAGGTAACTGCGTCGCGAGAGGTTCGCTTTTCTGATTCTGATGGATTGGCCCACCATATGATGCTAGTTGTCACTTAATGGAATTTTGGAAGAAATTTAGAACGATTTGGTAAATGATCGATCTACTAGGTTATCTGTGAATTAGGAAAAGTTTTGATCTATCGAAGAACTGTTTCAATAATGTCGATGATTAGAGATCGCGATTGTATCCCATTACCGAGGAACTAATTCTAACTGGAACACATCATACAAAGGTTGAGTCGTGAATTAGATGTCATCAATTGGAAACTAACCTAGTTCACTGATATGAATGAAAGATTCAATAGGGTTTAAGAAAGATCATGCCTAGCAGAAGTGATTTGAGCCTAATGTTCTTCTTTTAATAAACATTAAAACTTGTCTGACTGAGCCAAATATATTGCGCTCAATCTAGGCAAGAACCTCCCTTTTAATTGATCTGAACTAGAGCTGTTCTGATGTCAAAAAAAAGGTTGGTTCTTAATTTATGAGATAGAAAAAGAATTAAAACAACACTTGCTATTTTTGGTCACCTACTAAATCTGGGTTGTTTTGGATATTGATATTGTCCATGTGTTTAACCCTAGACAGCTTAGACATCTGCTATTAGATGTGTCATGTGTGAAGGGAAAACTAGATTTTTGAACCAGGTTGTTCATATCTTAAATGCAGATCAGTAGAGATATTCAAAAATTTTACTTCTTTTGATTCCCTAATCATATCTGAGTATTTTAGATCTGATTTATTATTGTTTTAGAAATAAAAAATTGTAAATGCTAGATGAAATTAAATTTCAAATTTAATTTTACCTTGACTGGGTTAAATTCCTATTACCCATTGATTGATGCCTGTGATGGCAGCGGAAGGTTCTAGTAGATCTAGCCACGGCAAGTGCCTGACCTCTACCAAATATCCACTTGCAGGCATGGATCAAGTGAGAATCTTCTTCTTCTTTTATCACAGTCTCAGGAATCAGATCTTGAATCTGGATCTGGAGGGATCTTCAAAACTCCTTTTTGAAAGATCAGCAGTCGTCCTTTGCAAGCAGTGAGCCTTCTCACTAGCTTTTACACTCGTCTTTCTTTGAATCAGATCGCACAACAAAGTTTCAAAACTCTTTCGGATGGTAGAGAGGAGAGTGAGAACAGGTGGGTTGGCATGGGGGAGAAAGAGGACGAGGCAGCCTTGGGGCCATGGGGTGAATTTGCTCAAAACTTTTTGTGACAAATCTGAGATTGGGCACAGGAATCTATATTTGATAGACTGTTCTTTATGATCCAACTTCTCTTCTTTCCAAACCTATCACAACAGACTCTTTGTTGTGGAAATCCAAATCTAAATCTAATGTGGGGAATAGGTCCCCTGGATCCTCCTTAGGAGGTGCCAAGACTAGTCAAAGTATAGTTCTTTAGGAGGAAACTCTAATCTGGGAATCCAAAAAGTGGAGGAGAAAGAGATGGAGCCCTATCCAACAGGACTCCTAGGCCTCCAGACTTGGGCACACGTAAGGGTGGCATGCACCCTCTTCCTTGCCTAGATGTCTTGGCAGGGGTATAGGGCCCATGCCCCCCCACAGCTCTTTGCTAAGGATAGGGCAGACATATGGAACAAAAGTCCAAAGTGTGTCAATGGTCAACATTTGATCAGTCAAAGGTAGGACTTTTGGACCAAAGTTCAAAAGAACAAGAAATGGCGGCTGATCAAAAAATAGCAGGTAATGTTTTACAAAAATAAAGACAACCTTTTTTTGACTTGGGGGATAACCTTCAGTCAGATCCATATGAAAGGCCTTTGTATTGGGCACAACTCCTTTTGGCTCGTAAGACATTTTATAAATAGTCCAGGGGACAATATTTTATAGATAGCAAAAGAATGGAAGCGTTTTAGGTTCATCGAGTCTTTGCACGATTCCTTGAACCTAATTAATCTCATTCGATTCAATTGAACTGGATTCATTTCTAATAGATGATCACCAGTTCAAACCCTGTGTTTGGGTGACCCAGTTAGGTTCAGTTGTATGGTAATGGGATATGTCATGATATTTCTCTATCATCGACATCATCGAAACTCCTGTTCGATGGATCAGAAACGTCTTCTAATTCGAAACAGCTAGAATGATTCGATTCATCTAAATCATTTCTAATTGCTCCTATAAATCCACAGTGACACTAGCAGGTATATGGTGGCAAACACCCATCAAAGCTGATTGCGAACCTGCTTTGGCAGCTAGCTAGCTACTTGGTGTTGATTAAGTTCTTCTATTCTTGAAGGCCCCGATCAGAGATTAGAGGGTTAAGGTGAACTGTTCATCAACTCTAAGTTTCTGCTGTCATATTGATGTAACCATTTGATTTGGTCTGATGTTGAAAATCTTAAATAAGAAACTCTTATCTATTATTTTACTCTACCATGGTCAATAGGGACTTCGTGTACTTGTTCTCATGATTATCATAGAGCTTGCCCTTTACCACAGAGGTTAGGATTTAGATTCCATCTTGATGCCATCCCAGTTCCTACATGAACATGCTATAGCCCAACATACACCTCAGTGTTCCATTGGCTAGGAGATCGAAAAAAAGAGAATAGTATGGTGTTAGTCAAAACTTATACACCCTCAAGGGACTGTTGATGCATCTCTGGTCAAAAACCAGACACACCACTGTAGCATCGAGTTCAGTCCCATCGATGAGAAGGTTAGACTCCCTAATGGACTACTCGAGGTGGTCACGCTCAGTGCCTCTTCTCTAAGAGTACTTGTACTCTGCTCCGGTGTCTCCCACACCTAGACTCAAGACTCATTCTAACTAAAGAGAAGCAATGTGTACACAACCTTTCGAAATGCAAATCATCTGTTCTTCCTCGTGGATGATCCTATGGTCGGGGAGCATTGTTTGCGGAGTTAATAATGATTATTCATTGTCTTAATTTTTTCAAACTCTTGGAATATATGTGAATTATCATTACCGTGAAACTGCAAAGGATGTAGCACAAGCACTAAATACACATGAGTGTGATAGAAATATATGCCATTTTTATGTGATATTGAGTCAAAATTGATTAATTTTGCCCTAGAAGTATATTACAAGTGTCATGCCAATTCTGCTTCTAGGGCAACTATATCTAACAATCTCCACTTATCCTTAAAAGCAATGGCTATAAGTCTAAGTCCATCTCTCAAGGTGGACTTCGATCTTCTACTGGCCCCAACAGCTTGTAAGTGAGGTCTGCCCACATTGTCTTGTGGATGTTGACTCTCTTGACCTCGACATTAACCCTTCTCAAGGTAAATCGCGGATGAGGTGGGTATCGCCGCTCATGATGCTTGGATTTCTGTGAGACCTCAGCTCCTTAGCAAGGGCTTATGGCACCATTGTTGTGCAGTATAGAGGAATGGCATCTTGATGCATTACTCCGATTTCTACAGCAAGACTTTTTTGGTATCAGATGCTTCCTTCATAGCTTCTGATGCATCAATATATTCTACTTCCATGGTGGAATTGGTATCACCTTTGGCTGGGAACTCTTCCAGCTGACAGCTCCCACCATTGACACAAACAAACTCCCAGATGGTCGATTTCAATCATCTATATCGGACATGGAAATCCGAGTCTGTGTTATCCCTGGATTGGAGTTCTCCGTTTACCAAAGACCAACATCATATCCTTTATCTTCTCAAGTACTTAAGGATGATATTTGCAAAAAAGTCTAGTGTTCTTCACTGATTTGATGATATCTGGCTTGTGCACTGCACAGCCATGCGGCTTATCAGGTCGTTGTACATAGCATGCATACATATAGATCCCCTCCCCCCCCCCCCCCCATATTGCAAAAAGAATAAAGGACTGTTGCTCAATGCGTTTCTATTTCCTTAGGTGTGCTGGGGGGCAATCTTCTGGGAAGATGAATACCATTTGTCTTGAAGGGTATGTAACTTTTCTTAGAGTTTTTCATACTTAACCTCTTTAGTACTTGTTCTATGTACATCTTCTGTGATAAAGTCTAGCATCCCTATTCGTCTGATTCCCTATAGACCTTAATTCTTAGAATAAAGGATTGCTTCGCCTAGGGTCTTGTCATGGAGGAATGCTTTGGGACAATCCATAATTTGACTATTGTCATCATGGGAAACATCATTCCAATAAGGAGGATGTCATCACGTACAATAAGAGCAAGACAACAGCGCTCCAACTGACCTTTGAAAACACATTGGTTCGCTCTTCATTTGGATTGAAACTAAATTTTTTTTGATCGCGTCATGTGGAAATGAGTGTTCCAGCTTGCGAGATGCTTGCTTAAGTCCATATATGGACCTTTGCAGCTTGCAAACCTTGTGTATCAGTAATCACTGGATGTGAAACCTTAGCGGTGTTCCATGATTAGATATTCTTCCTCAAAGATTCATTTTAGGAATTGCCGTTCACATCCATTTGCCATATTTTCATAATCGAAATAGGTTGCCGCAATGGAAGCAATGTGTGGATGGATTTTTTAGCATAGCCACTTAGGGTTAAAAAGGTATCCTGAATAATCAATGTCTTCGCGTTGACTGATAACTTTTTTCCACTAGTCTAGCATTAAATTCTTGCTACATTTCCATCTGCACAAGTCTTTTTTTCTTTGAAGATGCTATTTACACCCAATAGGTACTATACCTTCTGGTGGATCTTACCAAGGTCCAGAGCTTGATTGGAGTGCGTCAGTTCAATTTCTGACTGATTATCCTGTAAGCCATTCTTGAGAGTCGAGTGTTTGATATTCGCCTTCATTTTAGGTTTTGGGGATTCATCACCATGGAGCACATTGCCCTCACGAGGAATGTTTTCTCTTACTTTTCCTCTGAAATAATACCTAAGTATCTCGTCTGGCGGGATGGGAAAACTCTTTTGATCTACGAGGGTGGAGGAGTAGTGTTCTGTTGATTGGCTCAAACCTGATTTGGTGTCAATTTGGTCCTAGCTCATGTACTTGCTTGCAGACTTTCTCATCAAGCTTGATTTTGACCGCTAATGCCGCTATCTTGGAATAAATATGTTTTCAAGAAAGATGGACATGCGACTTACTATCACATTTATGTCTTTAAGGGAATGTAGAAATAGTATCGTAATGACTCTTTAGGATATTCCTATGATCGAGCTTCTGAAGGAACCTAACTCTAACTTATCCGCTTTGTTGCTTTTAACATTGAACCGAACAACCCCAAATTCTGAGATAACTCAGACTTGGTTTTTGCTGTTACCATGCATATCTTCATATGTGTGAGGAATGTTTTAGAGGAAACCCTATTTAGTAGATAAATTGAAGTCAATAATGAGTGGTCCTAAGGAAATCAGGAAGGTCTGTGAAGCTCATCATTGGGATTCAAATCATATCCATATAGGGTCTGATTTTCTCCATTCTGAATTCCCATGAGTTGAGGTGTTCGCTGATGGAGTACATTGAGGAGACTATTGCCATTTTTCTTTAGAGAGATCTTAGGAATTTCCCGACTAAAGGTATTTCACCTATCGATCTGATCGAAGAACCTTAATGGGTTTTTCAGTTGTTGTTTCTACTTTATGCTGAATTCTTGTGAACTTTTCAAAAAGGCTTGCAGACTGTGTGTCTCATAAGATACACATACCATACCTAGATAGATCATCGTTAAAGGTAATGAAGTAGACAAAATTGCCTCTTTAGCCGGCACATCAAATGGGCCGTCACATCTCAGGTATGTACTAAGGCAAGTTGAGGTTCTGTGGCCCTTCTTCCCCATGTCCAACAAATGAGAGTTTGATCATTTTGTCCTTGAAGACAATGATTCACAAGTGTGGCTATGACTCGAAAGTCAAATGGACTTCAATAGGCCCATTTTTCTCCAATGTTGTTGATTCCTATGCTTCTGCTATATTACCTAATCTCAGTGCCTAGATATCTGTCGTTTGGACTATTCCCTGAGGTTGTTTGGCTTCATGTTGTGCTGCGATAATTAGAATAGGTAATCAAATGTAGCTGATAAAGTCATTAATAAGGAAACCCATTTTGCAATTTTATTTTCTTTGCATAAAAATATTTACAATGGTCCTTAAAGAATGTTAATCACATTAGCTTTTCTTGTGCTAAGCATGAAACAGAAATCAAATTCCTGCTAGCTGTAGGCACATAATAAACAACT
>QRFJ01003234.1:43301-71683 GCA_006176705.1 Cocos nucifera
ACAGGGTAATAGGATTACCCAAATCAGGTAAATTAAATTTGATTTAATTTATCTATTTTATTTTATTTATTAAAATAATAAGAATCAGATCTAAACATATCAAGATCTGATTGGGATCAAGAGAAAAATTTTTGAAATATATCTCTTGATCTGATCAGATCTGGAACGAACCTGGATCCGGGAAATCAGGATTTCCCTTCAACTGGTATCAGAGCCATGGTTCTAAATTATTTAGATCTGATTTTAATTTTATTTTAATTAGAAAAATAAAGTGATTTTAGATGTCACATGAGATGTGATCAGATCTGAAATCAGAAAAAATTAAAATTAAATGATTTGGATCTAAGATTAGAAGATATGCATGACTAGTTCTAGAATAGAATAGTTCTATAGAATAGTTTTGCATGTTTTTGATTTAATCTTGATTAAATCATATTTTAGATCTTTTATTTACTATTTTTTGATATTATAAGTGTTATAATAACATCTAAAAAATAGAAAATAAAAATTATTTAATTTTAAATATCATATGAGATATGATTGATGCATGTCTAGACTAGTTGTAGAATAGTTCTACATAATTATCTAGATTAGAATTTATTTTGATTAGATCAATTTAAATCTAATTTTTTAGATTATTATGAGATAATTTAGATCTGAAAACATGCATGATTCGATACATGAGATGTATGCAAAATATGCCATGATTAGATCTAATTTGTATATGAGATATATGATATAGATCTAAAACTAGTTTTGTAGAATTTACATGTTCCTGATTAAGGCGTTCCTCTTGGCCGTCCGATCATAAGAACGAAGAAGGGTTTAAAGGCCCTCTCTTCCCATTCGATGGGGTGTTCTTATGATGTGTAGGGGTGCTGCGTGTTCGTCCTTAATCAGAAAACCCAAAACTTACTTTCTGCAAAACCCTAGATCCTGAAACCCTAGGATTTATTGTGCATATTTTGTTTATGAACCCTACTTAATTAAGAATTAAGTTTATGAAATATTAATTAGATCTAAAATTGAGAATTTTCAGATCTAAGACATATTCATAATACTGGGTTCGGGCTTGGGTAGCTCAATTAGGTCTAGCTTGAGCGGTTGATCAAACCGAATCAAGAGTTGGTTAGATGGGATCAACAATGCTTAAATTGACCAGCCTAATAGGATTAAGTCTGGGTCAAGATCGAGTTTATAGCACGATCGAAGCAAGACCTAATTAGGCTCAGAGGTTAGAGTCTGGATTGTAGGCTAACCCAATTGGTTCTGACTCAATAATTTGGTGTCTAAGGTAAGTTTGGCACATACGAACCGACTGGTTTTTAATTGGAAGCTACTCGACCTGAATGCATTCTTGTACGAGTTAATGGCATATTCCTTCCACCGATCTCACTTACCTGGCCATATCTGTTGACACAGTTCTGTATCTGAAGGTGGTCAATAATCCGAGCTAACCCATGCCACTAGGTTAGTCATAATTGTTATGACTATGACAAGTCTAGTTTAATGAGACCTGAATCAATTCTCCCTAAGAAAAGATTAAGTCTGAGGTCTTCCACCATTGTAGACGTGCGGGCCCTTCCCGGGGTTGATTGTTCTCGGCTGGATACAGTGGCTCAGTTGCACCAGGAAGATGCAACCATGTCTATTAGGCATTGGATGCTATGGGCTGGAGGATGAGTTGGGCTCAATATTTTGGATACGGTGAGAGACTCAATTAGGAACCCAGTCTATGCAAATGGTGGGTCTGACTTAACTAAGGAGTGGATCAATATTCTGGATATGGTGAGATTCATGAATTAGAGACCAAGTTTGGGTGCACCATGATTTAGAGAATCATTGAACAAGAGTTGTTCACTCATTGGCTAACCCATCACCAATAACTGTTAGGTGAGGTGATGAGTCAGTTGGTGAGACCGCACCACCCACTAGAAATCATTAATCATGTGGAGATTTTTGCATCTCTACAGAGGGAGTGTAGGGATCCGAAGAAAAATAGTGGAAGCTAATTTATTTAAAAATAAAATCCTAAATAAATTGGTCAAGTCAAAATTACAGTATCTAACTAGAATCTTTGACTCTCTATAGAAAAATGTCTGCGTCCAACCCATTAGGCACGTATCCTAAAGACACACATAGACTGACTGGACCCAATTATAAAGATTGGCTCAGGAACTACAAAATTATTTTGGGTTCCGAGAAGTTAACCCATGTATTGGACCAGGAACCTCCCACCTTACCAGCCCATCCATCTATTGAACAGAGAGCATCTCTGGAAAAATGGATAGACGAAGATAATAAGGCCAGATATTACATGTTGGGCTCGATGTCTGATGAGCTCCAGCGCCAACATGAAGATATCGGGACTGCTCGCCAAATGTTGGCTCACCTGCAGGAGATGTTTGGTGAACAGAGTCGCGCAGCCAAATATCAAGTCACGAAATGACTTTTTAAGGCTAAGATGCATGATGGGCAGTCAGTCCAAGATCACTATCTGACAATGATCAAGGACATGGAGGAGCTTGAGAAGCTCGGTGTGAAGTTGGACTTGGACCTGCAGAACGATATTATTCTGCAATCCTTGACTGATGCATATGGGCAATTCATCATGAATTACCACATGCATAAACTTCAAAATTCCTTGGCCGAATTAATGAATATGCTGGTTACCGCTGAGCTTTCTATGAAAGGTTCTAAAGGCTCAGTTCTTGCTATGGAATGGACTTCTTCCAAAAGAAAGTCTTATGGAAAGAAAAAGAAGTCTGCGAAAAAGCAGAAGGTGGAAGGATCAAAAGAAGAAGAAAGCAAGAAGGCGAAGAAGAAGGTCGATGGCAAAGGAAAGTGTTTCCATTGCAACAGCGATAGCCATTGGAAGCGGAAACTGCCCTACTTACCTGGCCACCCTGAAGAATAAGAAGGAAGGAGAATCCTTCTGGAGGTATGCTCGTTATTGAGTCTAACCTTAATGATTTCTTCTGCATCCAGTTGGATGCTTGACTCTGGTTCTAGTGCTCATCTGTGCACTTTATGCAGGATCTTGAGGATAGCAGGAGGCTGAGGGATGGAGACATGATCCTACGCATCGGTAATGGAGCAAGAGTTGCTGCTAGTAGCCATGGGAACATACCCTCTTCGATTACCATCTGGTTTAGACTTAGTTTTAAAAGACTATTATTTATGTGCCTGCAGCTAGCAGGAATTTGATTTCTATTTCATGCTTAGCATAAGGAAGGCTATGTGATTACCTTCTTTAAGGACCATTGTAACATTCTTTATGAAAGAAATAAAATTAGCAAATGATTTTCCTTGATAATGGTCTTTATCAGTTACATATTGATGTACCTATTTATAACTATTGAGCAAAATGTGAATGCCAAGGATCGAAAAGACCTAGGGATTAGTCCAAATGAAAAATATCTATGGCACCTGAAGATAGGTCATATAGCAGAAGATAGGATTAACAAATTGGAGAAAAATGGGCTATTGAGTCCATTGACTTTCGAGTCATATCCAACTTGAGAATCATGACTTCAAGGCAAAATGACCAAACTCCCTTTTGTTGGACATGGGGAGAGGGCCATAGATCTCCTTGCCCTAGGTACATACAGATGTCTGCGGCCCATTTGATGTGCCGACTTAGAGGCAATTTTGTCTACTTCATTACCTTTATCGATGATCTTTCTAGGTATGGGTATGTGTATCTTATGAGACATAAGTCTGAAGGTCTTTGAAAAGTTCAAAGAATTCAGACATGAAGTAGAAAAATAAACTCAAAAAATTCATTAAGGTTCTTCGAATCAGATCGAGGAGGTGAATACCTTAGCCGGGAATTCCTAGAACTATCTCAAGAAAATGGCATAGTCTCTCAGTGGACTCTACCAGGAACACCTCAACTCAATGGGATTTTAGAATGGAGAAATCGGACTCTATTAGATATGGTTCGATCCATGATGAGCTTCACAGACCTCCCAATTTTCTTTGGGGACATTCATTTTAACTGATCAATTTATGTACTTGAATAGGGTTCCCTCTTAAAATCCGTTCCTACCACACCGTATGAGATATGGCATGGTAAGAAACCAAGTCTGAAGTCATCTCAAATTTGGGGTTGTCCGACTCATGTCAAAAGACAACAAGCGTAGACAAGTTAGAGTTTAGGTCCTTTAGAGCTCGATTCATAGGATATCCTAAAGAGTCATTAGGATACTATTTCTACATTTCCAGAAGACCACAATGTGATTGTGAGTTCGACATGCCATCTTTCTTGAAAAAATAGTTTATTCAAGATAGATGGCATTGGAAAGCAGATCAAGCTTGATGAGAAAGTCTCACAAGCAGAACGAGCTAAGGACCAAGTGGAACCAAATCAGGTTGAAGCCAATAAGAACACTACCTCCTCCACCTCGTAGATCGAAAAGAGTTTCCCGTCCCCCTGAAAGATACTTAGGTATTATTTCAGAGGAATGTAGAGGAAATGTTCCTCATAGGTAATGGTGCTCATGGTGATGATCCCAAAAACCTTACAATGAGGTGATATCAGATATCGACTCTCGAGAAATGGCTTGAGGCAATGAAGTCAGAGAATTGACTCGATGCACTCAAACCAAGTCTGGACCTTGGTAGATCCACCAGAAGGTATAGTACCTATTGGGTGTAAATGGATCTTCAAGAGAAAGATTGGTGCAGATGGAAATGTGGAGACATTCAAGGCTAGACTGGTGGCAAAAGGTTATAGTCAACGCGAAGGCATTGACTATCAGGATACCTTTTCCCCGGTAGCTATGCTAAAATCCATCCGCACATTGCTTGCCGTTGCAGCCTATTTCGATTATGAAATATGGCAAATGGACGTGAAAACGGCATTCCTAAATGGATATCTTGAGGAAGATATCTATATGGAACAGCCGCTAGGTTTCACATCCAGTGATACTGATCACAAGGTTTGCAAGCTGCAAAGGTCCATATATGGACTTAAGCAAGCATCTCGGAGCTGGAACACTCATTTCAATGATGTGATCAAAAAGTTTGGTTTCATAAAAAATGAAGAGGAACCATGTGTTTTCAAAAGGGTCAGTGGGAGCGCTGTTGTCTTCCTCGTATTGTACGTGGATGACATCCTCCTTATTGGGAATGATATTCCCATGTTGACATCAGTCAAGATGTGGTTGTCCAAGGAATTCTCTATGAAAGACCTAGGTGAAGCATCCTTTATTCTAGGAATTAAGGTCTATAGGGATAGACCGAATAGGATGCTAGGACTTTCACAGAAGATGTACATAGAGGAAGTACTAAAGAGGTTTAGTATGGAAAACTCTAAGAGGGGATTAATACCCTTCAGACATGGTATTCATCTTTCCAAGAAGATGTGCCCCAGCACACCTGAGGAAATAGAACGCATGAGCAAGATCCCTTATGCTTCTGCAATAGGGAGCCTCATGTATGCCATGCTATGTACACGACCTGATATAGCCCATGCTGTGAGTGTCACAAGCAGATATCAGTCAAATCCAGGTGAAGAACACTGGACTTCTGTGAAATGTATCCTTAAGTACTTGAGAAGAACTAAGGATATGATGTTGGTCTTTGGTAATGGAGAACTCCAAGTCCAGGGATACACAGACTCGGACTTCATGTCCGATATAGATAATCGAAAGTCGACATCTGGCAGACTGTTTGTGCTGGAAGAGTTCCAAGCAAACGGTGATACCATCTCATCCGCGATTACCTTGAGAAAGGTTACGTTGAGGTCAAGAGAGTCAACTCCACAGATAATGTGGCAGACCCACTTACAAAGCCGTTGGGCCAGCAGAAGATCGAAGCCCACCTTGAGAAGATGGGACTTAGACTTGTAGCCAATTGGCTTTAGGACAAGTGGGAGATTGTTAGATATATGTGCCCTAGAAGCCAGAATTGGCTGACACTTGTAATACACTTCTAGGGGCAAAATTATAATTTTGACTATAATTAATAAAATGGGTTATTTTCTATCACATATGTGTATTTAGTGTCTGTGATACATCCTTTGAGTTAATGGTAATGATAATTCATATTTTCAAGAGTTGAAAATTTAAGACATGAATAATCATTATTAACTCATAAACATGCTCCCGACCATAGGATCATCATGAGGATGGTGATTGATCCGGAAGGTTGGTGTACGAATCGCTTCTCTTTAGTAGATGAGTCTTGAGTCTACGGTGTGGAGACACCGGAGCGAGAGTACAGGTACTCGTTAGAGAACGAGGGCACTGAGCGTGACCACCTCGAGTAGTCATTAGGGAGTCTACCTTCTCGTCAATGACTGACTCGATGCTGCAGTAGTGTGTCTGGTTCTTTGACCTGAGGTGCATCGGCAGTTCACCTTGAGGGTGTTATAGTTTGACTACACCATTACTCGGTCTCCTAGCCATATGGAACCCTGAGGTGTATGTTGGCTATAGCATGTTCATTGTAGGAACTGGATTGCATCAAGATGGGAATCTATCTACCTCGGTGGTAGAGGAGCAGCCCTATGATGATCATGAGAATCAAGTCCAGAAGCCCATGGCCATGGCAGAGTGAAATAATAGAAAGAGTTTCTATTTAGATTTTCACATTGGACTCGAAATCGAATGATTACATCATATGACAGAGACTAGGGTTTGACGAGTTCACCTTAACCCTAATCTGATCGGGGCTCAAGATAGAAGAACTTAATCACACAGGTAGCTGCACCAAGAGGTTCGCATTCAGCTCTGATGGGTTGCCACCATATACTGCTAGGTGTCACTGGTGGATTTTGGGAGCAATTAGAATGATTTAGATGATCGATCATTCTAGCTGTTCGAATCAGAAGAGTTCTGATCCATCGAAAGGAGTTTCGATGATGTCTATGATAGAGATCATGACATATCCCATTACCATACAGAACTGAACCTAACTGGGTCACACAAACAAGGGTTTGAATCTGGTGATCATCAATTGAACTGATCTAGTTCAATTGATCTGAATGAGATTCAATTAGGTTCAAGGAAATCGTGCTAGCACTCGATTGAACCTAACGTTCTTCTTTTACTATCATAAATAAGTTGTCCTGACTGAGCCAAAGGAGTTTGTGCTCAATCAGAGGCCTTCATATGGTCTGACTGGAGGTTGTCCAAGTCAGAATAGGTTGTCTTATTTGTAAGACATTACCTGCCATTTTTGGTCACCTGCCATTTCTTGTTCTTTGACTTTGGTCAAAAGTCTACCTTTGACTGGTCAAACGTTGACCATTGACCCTTTGACTTTTGACCACATGTCATGCACCTATTGGAGAGCTGGTGGGGGCCTGTCCCCCTGCCAGAACCTGGCAAGGAGAAGGGCGCACGCCAAGGGTGGCGTGAGCCCAAGTAGGAGGCGCCTAGGAGTCCTTGTTGGACAAGGACTCCACCTCCCTTTAGGATTCCAATCAGAGTTCTACTAAGAATCCAGTTTGACTGGTCTTAGGCTCCCTCTAAGGAGGAATCCAGGGGTCTCTTTTTCAACCAATCAGATTTAGATCTGATTTCACAAAGGGTTGTGATTGGTTGAGAGGAAGAGGAGTTGGATCACAAGAGGTCTATAAATAAGACCCTGCGCCCAACCCTAATCCTAAGTGAATTCAATAGAGATTTCCCACATCCAAGGCTGCCTCTCCCCTCCTTCTCCACGCCATACTCTCTTCTCCCCTTGCTCTCCACGTCCAAAAGTGTTTTGGACTTAGTTTGGTGCGATTCAGATCAAGGAAAGGCGATCAAAAGCAAGAAGGCTGCGCTGCTGCAAAAGGACGACTGCAGATCTTCAAAAGAGTTTTGAAGATCCTCCAGAATCAGATCCAGATCTGATTTTTGGAGGTGTGATAGAGAAGAAGAGGTTCTCTAGATCCAACCCGAGTGGATACCGGTAGAGGCCAGGCGCTTGCGTGGCTAAGATCCAGAACCTTCCGCTACAATCTGGATCATCTACAGGGTAATAGGATTACCCAATTCAGGTAAATTGAATTTGATTTAATTTATCTTATTTTATTTTATTTATTAAAATAATAAGAATCAGATCTGAAACATATCAAGATCTGATTGAGATCAAGAGAAAAGTTTGGAAATATATCTCTTAATCTAATCAGATCTGGACGAACCTGGACCGGGAAATCAGGATTTCCCTTCACATCTCAGTCCAGGTACATAGAAAATATGCTGAAGAGGTTCAGCATGGAGAATTTTAAAATGGACTATCTTTCGATAGGCCAAGAAATTTCTCTCTCTAAGAAGGATTGTCGGACAACTCCTGAAGAGAGAGAACGTATAAATAAAATTCCATATGCTTCAGTAGTGGGATCTATTATGTATGCAATGACATGTACGAGACCAAACGTGGCATACTCACTAGGAGTGGTGAGTAGATACTAGTTCGATCCTAGAGAAAATCACTATAGGTGGTTAAAACCATCCTTAAGTATTTGAAAAATACTAAGGACCAATGGTTAGTTTATGGTTTGTCAGATCTGAAGCTTGTGAGGTTTACAGACTCCAGCTTTCAATCTGACCATGATGATAGAAAAAATATGTTGGGGTATATCTTTACTCTAAATGGTGGAGCCATCTGCTGAAAAAGTTTCAAGCAGCATATGGTGGCTGACTTTGTTTGCGAAGCAGAGTACATGGCAACATCAGATGTAGCAAAGAAAGCTATGTGGCTGAGAAAGTACATCACTGAGCTCAAAGTAGCATCCTCCATTGATGGTCCAGTCCTATCCTACTACGACAGCACTGGCACCATAGCTCAAGCAAAGGAACCGAAGGCACACCAGCAGATAAAGCACATTCTGCACTGCTTTCATTTGGTCCTTAAAATCATGGATTGTAGTGATGTCGACTTTTAGAAGATCGATGAAAAGGAGAACCTAGCCGACCCCTTCACTAAAGCCCTGGCAATCAAGCAGTTCGACAACCATAAGTAGAAGATGGGTATTAGATACTATGCTGAGTGGCTTTAGGAAAAGTTGGAGTTATTAGAAATTATGTCCTTAAATCAATCGTTAGCCTATTGACGGTTGAGCTATTTTATAGTTATAATTAATTTATTAATTAATAAAAAACTTTTGGCATCTTTTTCATCATAAGTTTATATTTTTTAATAAACTCCATTATTGTGATGAAGTACTTAGGACTATTTAGTTTCGATAAAGAGAAGATTTATCGATTAGTCCTTAAATTTATTCACGACCAAATGATGGCTGTTAATTAGGACAACAGCATCTATCGAGCATAGGTCGCTATATGTCATATAGGTTGGTTGTCCTATTAACCAAAGAGTGTGGAGACACTGGTATGGCATATAGGTGAGATGTATGGGTACATCGTCACTAAACGTGACCAATTTCAGAGCATTCTGCTATTAAGAATATCCCTTATGGGATATAGATATAAGTATTCCTTGGACTTAAGATCACCTTAGTGACTTGCAAGCAACTCACTATGCTTTGATATCGGACTAACTGAATTACTAATTCAGCAACAGAAGGCTTCTGGGCATAGTCAAGTACTTGCAATGTCGGAGTGAGATCAAGATGGAATTGAGCACTCAAAGAGTTGGAGAAGAATGTATTACTATATTTCAATATAGCAAAACCTTGGCCAGGATAGTCCATCAGATGGATTTGATATTTTGAAATACAATGTGGACAACCTAATCAAAATTAACAGTTGAACTCTGAGGTGTCCTACAAGCATTGTGGTCAAGGGGTTGAATTATATAAAAACTATATCCGCATGGGTTCTAAGGATGGTGTTCTACACCTTTGACCTATCCGACTATCAGGTATCATTGCTAGATGGTTACTTTGATTGGTATAAAAATTTATTCTTATGCTATCGACTTAGGTTCGGATCTATAAGGTCACTTACATTAGAGCTTATGATCTGATCGGATGGTTTATCAACGATTAAGAATCATTCTAGGGTTAAACAATCAATACGATTAGTGTTTAACCTAGCGCAAGAATTACAGGAGGATCAATTAGCAATTAAATTAATAATTAGCTTAATTTGATTAAGCTAATATGCTGAGATTAAGTCTAATTAAATATGATTTAATTATATTTGATTTGGGCTTGATTGGATCAAGTCCAATTGGTTTATTGGATAAGCCAAGTGCAAGGAAGAACTAGTCCTAGTCTAACTAGGACTCGGATTAACCCAATTTTTTAATTTAATTAAAAAATAAATCAAAATTAAATATAATTTAATCTAATTTAATAAAGTTGTTATATGGGTTAGGCATTATTTAATTGGGTTGGTTTAATCCTAATTTTATTTGGTTAAAATATCTTGTTTGACCAAGACAAAACAAGAGTCCTAGTGTGACTAGGACTCCCTATCTCCTTGCACCACCTTGGTCCCAACGCCCCCCATACATACTTTTTAGGTATTTTTTATGGAAATTTCCTTTCTTCCTAATTTTCATGCCTCCTCTCTCCCTCCAAGACATATTTGGTAGTTAGGTGGAAGACCAAGTTAAAGGAGGAATTGGTTTTGCTTAGGATTCTATGAGATAGAATCTTTGTTGACCGAAACATCTTTCCTTGAGTGTCGCCCCCTCTTTTAATTAATTGTTCTATAATTTTGTGAAAATAATCTTTTTTTTTGTGTGCCCTCCCTTGCTAGTCCACATCAAAAATTATGGAGGAGGTGCCTAAGAGTTGGGCTCCCCAATAACTTTCCTTGTTTGGATATTCCTAGTCTAGGAATTTAACCTAAGTTGAACTCTTCTTTTTCTCTATTTATTGGATGAATTTTGTTCTAATTTTTTCATAAAATATAGAGCTTTGGGAGAGGTTTGGAGTGTGCAAAAATTACAGGAAGTGGAGGGAAATCCAGATTTCTCAGACCAGGTTCGTTTAGATCTGATCGGAATAAGAGATATATTTTAAAAAATTTTCTCTTTGATCTGAATCAGATATGAAATATTTCAGATCTAATTTTTGTTATTCTAATAATAAAAATAAAATCTAGATAAATTAAATTAAATTTAATTTATCTTGACGTAGGGTAATCCTATTACCCATTGATGATCCTATAAGCAACAGAACGTTCTGGATCTAGCCACGCAAGTGCCTGGCCTCTATCGATATCTACTCGGACAGGATCGGGAGATCCTCTTCTTCTCTATCACGTCTCCAAAAATTAAATCTGAATCTAATTTGGAGGATCTTCAAAATACCTTTCGAAGATCAGCAGTTGTCCTTTGCAGCAGCACAGCCTTCAAGCATTCTGTCGCCTTTCTCTCATCTAGATTGCACCAACTTGGATCCCAAACTACTTTGGGCATGGAGAGGAGAGGGAGAAGATGGACTTGGCATGGAGGAGGAGGAGAGAGGCAGCCTTGGGGTGTGGAGAATTGTATTTTTCTTTGAGTTGGGCATAGGATCTAATTTATAGACTATGCATGATCCAACTCCTCTTCTTCCCAACCAATCACAATCCTTTGTGAAATCAGATCTAAATCTGATTGGTGGGAATAGAGTCTCCTGGATTCATTCTTAGATGGTGCCTAAGATTAGTCAAACATGGTTCTTAGGAGAAGTCTAATCTGAATCCAAAAGGGAGATGGAGTCCCTGTCCAATAGGGACTCCTGGGCGCCTCCTGCTTGGGCGCACGCCAAGGGTGGCGTGCGCCCTCCTCCTTGGCGTGCGCCCTCCTCCTTGCCAAGTTCTGGTAGGGGGACAAGCCTCCACCAGCTCTCTTGGCATGCACCCTCCTTCGTACCAGGTTTTGGTAGGGGGACAAGCCCCCACCAGCTCTCCAATAGGTGCATGATACGTGGATAGAAGTCAAAGTGTCAATGGTCAACATTTGACCAGTCAAAGGTCAACTTTTGACCAAAGTCAAAGGATGAAAAATGATAAAAAATGATAGGTATTATCTTATAAAATAAAATAATCCTTTTTTAATCTAGACAGGCTCCAGTCAGACCAAGTGAAGGCCTCTGATCGAGCACAAACTCCTTTGGCTCAGTCAGGACAACTATTTATGATAGTAAAAGAAGAACGTTAGGTTCAATCGAGTGCTAGCATGATTTTCTTGAACCTAATTGAATCTCATTCAGATCAATTGAACTGGATTAGTTCAATTGATGATCACTAGATTCAAATCTTTGTTTGTGTGACCCAGTTAGGATCAGTTCTGTATGGTAATGGGATATGTCATGATCTCGATCATCGACATCATCAAAACTCCTTTCGATGGATCAGAACTCTTCTGATTCGAATAGCTAGAATGATTGATCATCTAAATCATTCTAATTGCTCCCAAAATCCACCAATGACACCTAGTAGTACATGATGGCAACCCATCAGAGCTGAATGCGAACCTCCTGGTGTAGCTACCTATGTGATTAAGTTCTTCTATCTTGAGCTCCGATCAGATTAGGGTTTAGGTGAACACGTCAAACCCTAGTTTTTGTCATATGATGTAATCATTCGATTCAAGTCGGATGGGAAAACCTAAAAAAAAACTCTTTCTATTATTTCACCCTGCCATGGCCATGGGCTTCTGGACCTGATTCTCATGATCATCATAGCGCTGCTCCTCTACCACCGAGGTAGATAGATTTCATCTTGATGCAATCCAGTTCCTACAATGAACATGCTATAGCCAATATACACCTCAGGATTTCGTATGGCTAGGAGATCAAGTTATAGTGTAGTCAAACTGTAACACCCTCAAGGTGAACTATCGATGCACCTTAGATCGAAGAACCAGATACACCACTATAGCATCGAGTCAGTCATTGACGAGAAGATAGACATCCTAATGACTATTCGAGGTGGTCACGCTCAATGTCCTTGTTCTCTAACGAGTACTTGTACTCTCACTCCGATGTCTCCACACCATAGACTCAAGACTCATCTACTAAAGGGAAGTGATTGTACACGAATCTTTCGGATCAATCACCATCCTTGTGATGATCCTATGGTCGGAAGCATTTAATGCATTGATAATGATTATTTTTGTCTTAAATTTTCAACTCTTAAAAATATGAATTATCATTACCATTAACTCAAAGGATGTATCACAGACACTAAATACACATATGTGATAGAAAATAACCCATTTTATTAATAATAGTCAAAATTACAATTTTGCCCTAAGAAGTGTATTACAAGTGTCAGCCAATTCTGGCTTCTAGGGCACATATATCTAACAATCTTTCACTTATCCTAAAGCCAATTGGCTACAAGTCTAAGTCCCATCTTCTCAATGTGGGCTTCGATCTTCTACTTGCCCAACGATTTTATAAGCGGGTCTGCCACATTATCTATGGACTCGACTCTCTTGACCTTAACGTAACCCTTCTCGAGGTAATCGCGGATAAGGTGGTATCGCCGCTCAATGTGCTAGGATTTTTGATGAGACCTCGGCTCCTTAGCAAGGGCTATGGTGCTATTGTTGTTGCAGTATAGAGGAATGGCATCTGATGGCATTACTCCAATTTCTGCAGCAAACTTCTTGTACTAGAATGCTTCCTTCGCAGCCTCTAATGCAGTGATATATTCTGCTTCCATGGTGAAATCTGCTATCATGGTTTGCTTGGAACTCTTCCAGCTGACAGCACCACCATTGCACACAAACAGACTCTTAGATGTCGACTTTCAATCATCTACATCGAACATGAAATCTGAGTCTGTGTATCCCTGGATTTGGAGTTCTCCATTACCAATGACCAACATCATATCCTTAGCGCTTCTTAAGTACTTAAGGATACATTTCATAGAAGTCCAGTGTTCTTCACCTGGATTTGACTGATATCTGCTTGTGATACTCACAGCATGGGCTATATCAGGTCATATACATAGCATGGCATACATGAGGCTCCTTATTGCAGAAGCATAAGGGATCTTGCTCAAGCATTCTATTTCCTCAGGTGTGCTAGGGCACATCTTGTTGGAAAGATGAATACCATGTCTAAAGGGTATTAATCCCCTCTTATAGTTTTTCATACTAAACCTCTTTGGTACTTCCTCTATGAAAGTCCTAGCACCCTATTCGGTCTATCCATATAGACCTTAATTCCTAGAATAAAGAATGCTTCACCTAGATCTTTCATGGAGAATTCTTTGGACAATGATATTTTGACTGTCGTCAACATGGGAATATCATTTTCAATAAGGAGGATGTCATCCACGTACAATACGAGGAAGACAACAGCGCTCCCACTGATCTTTTTGAAGACACACGGTTCCTCTTCATTTTTTATGAAACCAAACTTTTTGATCACATCATTGAAATGAGTGTTCCAGCTCTGAGATGCTTGCTTAAGTCCATATATGGACTTTTGCAGCTTGCAAACCCTGTGATCAGTATCACTGGATGTGAAATCTAGCAGCTGATCCATATAGACATCTTCCTCAAGATATCCATTCAAGAATGCCATTTTCACGTCCATTTGCCATATTTCATAATCGAAATAGGCTGCAATGACAAGCAATGTGCGGATGGATTTTAGCATAGCCACTGGGGAAAAGGTATCCTGATAGTCAATGCCTTCGAGTTGACTATAACCTTTTGCCACTAGTCTAGCCTTGAATGTCTCCACATTCCCATCTGCACCAATTTTTCTCTTGAAGATCCATTTACACCCAATAGGTACTATATTTCTGGTGGATCTACCAATGTCCAAACTTGGTTTGAGTGCATCGAGTCAATTTCTGACTGCATTGCCTCTAGCCATTTTTTGAAATCGATATCTGATATCACCTCGTTGTAGGTTTTGGGATCATCACCATGAGCACCATTACCTACGAGGAACATTTCCTCTACTTCCTTTGAAATAATACCTAAGTATCTTTCAGGGAGACAAGAAACTCTTTCCGATCTATGAGGTGGAGGAGGTAGTGTTCTTATTGGCTCAACCTGATTTGGTTCCAATTGGTCCTTAGCTCATTGTACTTGTGAGACTTTCTCATCAAGCTTAATCAGCTTTGCAATGCCGCTATCTTGACTAAATTATTTTTCAAGAAAGATGGCATGTCGACTCACAATCACATTGTGATCTTCTGGAATGTACAAATAGTATTCTAATGACTCTTTAGGATATCCTATGAATCGAGCTCTGAAGGACCTAAACTCTAACTTGTCCGCTTGTTGTCTTTTGACATGAGCCGGACAATCCCAAATTTTGAGATGACTCAGACTTGGTTTCTTACCATGCCATATCTCATACGGTATGGTAGGAACGGTTTTAGAAAAAATTCTATTCAGTAGATAAATTGAAGTTAACAATGAATGTCCCCAAAAAAAATTAGGGAGGTCTATGAAGCTCATCATGGATTGGACCATATCCAATAGAGTCTGATTTCTTCGTTCTGAAACTCTATTGAGTTAAGGTGTTCCTGGTGGAGTCCATTGAGAGACTATGCCATTGTCCTTGAGATAGTCTAGGAATTCCCGGCTAAGGTATTCACCTCCTTGATCTGATCGAAGAACCTTAATGAATTTTTCAGTTTATTTTTCTAATTCATGTTTGAATTCTTTGAACTTTTCAAAAGCTTCAGACTTATGTCTCATGAGATACACATACCCATACCTAAACAGATCATCGGTAAAATAATGAAGTAGACAAAATTACCTCTAGCCAGCACATCAAATGGGCCGCACATATCAATATGTACTAGGATAAGGAGATCTATGGCCCTTTACCATGTCCAACAAAAGGGAGTTTAGTCATTTTGCCTTAAAGACAAGATTCACAAGTTGGATATGACTTGGAAGTCAACGGACTTAATAGCCCATTTTTCTCTAGTTTGTTAATCCTATCTTCTGCTATATGACCTAATCTCAAGTGCCATAGATACCTGTCATTTGGACTATCCCTAGGTCATTTGGCATTCACGTTTTGCTCAATAGTTAGAACAGATACATTAATATGTAGCTGATAAAGACCGTTAATAAGAAAACCATTTGCAATTTTATTTCTTTTATAAAGAATGTTACAATGGTCCTTAAAGAAGGTAATCACATAGCCTTCTCGTGCTAAGCATGAAACAGAAATCAAATTCCTACTAGCTGCTGACACATAATAATAGTCTTTCAAAACTAAGTCTAAACTAGATGGTAATCGAAGAGGAAATGTTCCCACCACTACTACAGCAACTCATGCTCCATTACCGATGCATAGGATCATGTCTCCATCCCTCAGCCTCCTGCTATCCTCAAGACCCTGCATGGAAGTGCATAGATGAGCACTAGAACCAGAGTCAAGCACCCAACTGGATGCAGAAGAAACCATAAGGTTAGACTCAATAATGAGCATACCTCCAAAAGGACCTTCCTTTT
This sequence comes from Cocos nucifera, assembly GCA_006176705.1. Taxonomy (NCBI): domain Eukaryota; kingdom Viridiplantae; phylum Streptophyta; class Magnoliopsida; order Arecales; family Arecaceae; genus Cocos; species Cocos nucifera. The sequence goes on from QRFJ01003234.1 coordinate 59,637, forward strand.
TGTTCTTCAGGGTGGCCAGGTAAGTAGGACAATTTCGCTTCCAGTGGCCGTTGCTGTTGCAATGGAAACACTTTTCTTTGACATCGGCCTTCTTCTTCAATTCTGCCTTCTTCTTCTTTCCTCCTCCACCTTCTGCTTTTTCATAGACTCTTTTTTCTTTTCAGAAGATTTTTTTTTGGAAGAAGTCCGTTCCATAATAAAAATTGAGTTTTTAGAATCTTTCATAGAAAGCTCAGCGGTGACCAGCATATTCATTAATTCGGCCAAGGATTTGAAGTTTATGCATGTGGTAGTTTATGATAAATTGCCCATATGCATCAGTCAAGAATTATAGAATAACATCATTCTGCAGATCCAAGTCTAACTTCACACTGAGCTTCTCAAACTCTTCCAAGTCCTTGATCATCATCAGACAGTAATTTTGGACCGACTTTCCATCATGCATCTTAGCCTTAAAAAGTCATTTCGTGACTTGATACATGGCTGTGCGACTCTGTTCACCAAACATCTCCTACAGGTGAGCTAACATTTTATGAGCAGTCCCAATATCTTCATGTTGGCACTGGAGTTCATCAGACATCGAGCCCAACATGTAATATCTAGCCTTATTATTTTCGTCTATCCATTTTTTCAGAGACGCTCTCTGTTCAGTGGATGGACGGGCTGGTAAGGTGGGAGGATCCTAGTCCAATACATGTGTTAACTTTTTGGAACATAAAATAATTTTGTAGTTCCTGAGCTAATCTTTATAATTAGGTTCGATCAGTCTATGTGTGTCCGCGATACGTGCTAATGGGTTGGATACAGACATTTTCCTATAGAGAGTCAAAGATTTTAATTAGATACTGTAATTATGACTTGACCAATTTATTTAAAAATTTTATTTTTAAATAAGTTAGCTTCCACTATTTTTTTGGATTCCTACACTCCCTCCGTAGAGATGCGAAAATCTCCACGATTAATGATTTTTAGTGGGTGGTGTGGTCTTATCAACTGACTCATCACCTCACCTAACAGTTATTGGTGATGGGTTAGCCAATGAGTGAACAACTCTTGTTTAATGATTCTCTACTCATGGTACACCCAAACTTGGTCTCTAATTCATGAATCTCACCATATCCAAAATATTGATCCACTCTTTATTTAAGTCAAATCCACCATTTGCACAGACTGAATTCCTAATTGAGTCTCTCACCGTATCTGGAATATTGAGTCCAACTCATCCTCCAGTCCATAGCATCCAATGCCTAATAGACATGGTTACATCTTTCTAGTGCAACTGAGCCACTATATCCAACCGAGAACAATCAATCCTGGGAAGGACCCACACATCTACAATGGTGGAAGACCTCAGACTTAATCTTTTCTTAGGAAGAATTGATTCAGGTCTCATTAAACTAGACTTGTCATAGTCATAACAATTATGACTAACCTAATGGCATGGGTTAGCTTGGATTATTGACCACCTCAGATTAGAACTGAGTCAACAAATATGAGCGGGTAAGTGAGATCGGTGGAAGGGATATGCCATTAACTCGTACAAGAATGCATTCAGATCGAGTAGCTTCCCAATTAAAAATCAATCGGTCGTATGTGCCAAACTTACCTTAGACACCAAATTATTGAGTCAGAACCAATTGGGTTAGCCTACAATCCAGACTCTAACCTCTGAGCCTAATTAGGTCTTGCTTGATTGTGACTCGATCTTGACCCAGACTTAATCCTATTAGGCTGGTCAATTTAAGCATTGTTGATCCCATCTAACCAACCTCTTGATTCGGTTTGATCAACCGCTTAGACCTAATTGAGCTACCCAAGCCCGAACCCAGTATTATGAATATGTCTTAGATCTAAAATTCTCAATTTTAGACCTAATTAATATTTCATAATCTTAATTCTTAATTAAGTAGGGTTCATAAATAAAATATGCATAATAAATCCTAGGGTTTCAGGATCTAGGGTTTTGCAGAAAGTAAGTTTTGGGTTTTTGATTAAGGACGAACGTGCAGCACCCCTACACATCATAAGAATACCCCATCGGATGGGTGGAGAGGGCCTTTAAATCCTTCTTAGTTCTTATGACCGGACGGCTAAGAGGAACGCCTTAATCAGGAACATGTAATACTACAAAATAGTTTTAGATCTATATCATATATCTCATATATAAATTAGATCTAATCATGGCATATTTTGCATACATCTCATGTATCATATCATGCATATTTTTAGATCTAAATTATCTCATAATAATCTAAAAAATTAGATTTAAATTGATCTTATCAAAATAAACTCTAATCTAGATAATTATGTAGAACTATTCTATAACTAGTCTAGACATGCATCAATCATATCTCATATGATATTTAAAATTAAATAATTTTTATTTATTATTTTTTAAATATTATTATAATAATTATAATATCAAAAAATAGTAAATAAATAGATCTAAAATATGATTTAATCAGATTAAATTAAAAACATGTAAGACTATTCTATAGAACTATTCTATTTTAGAACTAGTCATGCATATTTTCTAATCTTAGATCCAAATCATTTAATTTTAATTTTTTCTGATTTTAGATCTAATCATATCTCATGTGACATCTAAAATTACTTATTTTTTGATTAAAATAAATTTAAAATTAGATCTAAACATTTTAGAACCATGGGCTCTGATACCAGTTGAAGGGAAATCCTGATTTTCCAGACCAGGTTCGTTCAGATCTGATCGGATCAAGAGATATATTTCAAAAATTTTTTTTTTTGATCTAAATCAGATTTAAAATATTTTAGATTTGATTCTTATTATTCTAATAATAAAAATAAAATCTAGATAAATTAAATTAAATTTAATTTACCTTGATGTAGGGTAATCCTATTACCCGTTGATGATCCTGTAAGCAGCGGAAGGTTCTGGATCTAGCCATGCAAGTGCCTGGCCTCTACCGGTATCCACTCAGGCTGGATCTGGAGATCCTCTTCTTCTCTATCATGTCTCCAAAAATTAGATCTAAATCTGATTTGGAGGATCTTCAAAACACCTTTCGAAGATCAGCAGTTGTCCTTTGCAGCATCGCAACTTTCTAGCTTTCTGTCGCCTTTCTCTCATCTGGATTGCACCAACTTGGATCCCAAACTACTTTGGGCATGGAGAGGAGAGGGAGAAGATGGTCTTGGCATGGAGGAGGAGGAGAGAGGTAGCCTTGGGGTGTGGAGAATTATATTTTTCTTTGAGTTGGGCATAGGGTCTTATTTATAGACTATGCATGATCCAACTCCTCTTCTTCCCAACCAATCATAACTCTTTATGAAATCAGATCTAAATCTGATTGATGGAAATAGAGTCCCCTGGATTCATTCTTAGATGGCACCTAAGACCAGTCAAACTTGGTTCTTAGGAGAAGTCTAATCAGAATCTAATAAAGAGATGGAGTCCCTATCCAATAGGGACTCCTAGGCGCCTCCTGCTTGGGCACATGCCAAGGATGGTGTGCGCCCTCCTCCTTGCCAGGTTCTGGTAGGGGGACAATCCCCCACCAGCTCTCTAATAGGCGCGTGACATGTGGACAGAAGTCAAAGTGTCAATGGTCAATATTTGACCAGTCAAAGGTCAACTTTTGACCAAAGTCAAAGGACGAGAAATGGCAGGTGACCAAAAATGGTAGGTATTGTCTTACAAAATAAGACAACCCTTTTCTGACTTGGACAGACTCCAGTCAGACCAAGTGAAGGCCTCTGATCGAGCACAAACTCCTTTGGCTCAGTCAGGATAACTATTTATGATAGTAAAAGAAGAACGTTAGGTTCAATCGAGTGCTAGCACGATTTTCTTGAACCTAATTGAATCTCATTCAGATCAATTGAACTAGATTAGTTCAATTGATGATCACCGAATTCAAACCCTTATTTATGTAACCCAGTTAGGTTCAGTTCTGTATGATAATGGGATATGTCATGATCTTTATCATCGACATCATCGAAACTCCTTTTGATGGATTAGAACCCTTCTAATTCGAATAGCAAGAATGATCGATCATCTAAATCATTCAAATTGCTCTCAAAATCAACCAGTGACACCTAGCAGTATATGGTGGCAACCCATCAGAGCTGAATGCGAACCTCTTGGTGCAGCTACCTATGTGATTAAGTTCTTCTATCTTGAGCCTCGATCAGATTAGGGTTTAGGTGAACTCGTCAAACCCTAGTCTCTATCATATGATGTAATCATTCGATTCAAGTCCGATGTGAAAATCTAAATAGAAATTCTTTCTATTATTTTACTCTGCCATGGCCATGGGCTTCTAGACTTGATTCTCATGATCATCATAGGGCTGCTCCACTACCACCGAGGTAGATAGATTCCATCTTGATGTAATTCAGTTCCTATAATGAACATGCTATAGCCAACATATACCTCAGGGTTCCGTATGGCTAGGAGATCGAGCTATGGTGCAGTCAAACTATAACACCCTCATGGTGAACTGTCGATGCACCTTAGGTCAGAGAACCAAATACACCATTACAGCATCGAGTTAGTCATCGACGAGAAGGTAGACTTCCTAATGACTACTCGAGGTGGTCATGCTAAGTGCCCTCATTCTCTAATGAGTACCTGTACTCTCACTTCGATGTCTCCACACCATAGACTTAAGACTCATCTACTAAAGAAAAGCAATTGTACAGCAACCTTTCGGATCAATCATCATCCTCGTGATGATCCTATGATCGAGAGTATTTTATTAGTTAATAATGATTATTCATATCTTAAATTTTCAACTCTTGAAAATATGAATTATCATTACCATTAACTCAAAGGATGTATTACAGACACTAAATACACATATGTGATAGAAAATAACCCATTTTATTAATAATAGTCAAAATTATAATTTTACCCCTAGAAGTGTATTACAAGTATCTGCTAATTCTGACTTCTAGGGCACATATATCTAACAGAAAGAGGGTCCTTGGGCATGGGGGTCCCATAGGCACCAAACTATGTATCTACGTGAGAGAAAAGAGAAGAAAAAGTGGATCTTCTTCTATGGCTATTTTATTTTCAATCTCTCCTCCTTTCTTTTGAGTTTTTTTAAGAGTCTCAGATCAACAAACTCTCATGTTCCTTCTCATATTTTGGAGAGTCCAAATTTTGAAGAAGGGAGCATTGGATCGATCGTCGAAGAAGGATCAATACAGTACTAGCATGCTGTGCTGATTTCCTGCATCGAACTTCATATCAGAGATCGTAGGCTCGTGTGGAGGACTCCTAAAGGCCGAACATATGTGCGGCTCATGATTTCATTCTCAAGCCTGGATCAGCAAGTTAAAACATCTAAACTTGCTCAGATAATAGATCTGATCTATAAACTTCATACCTACATTTAATGTAGTGTAGATCTAGGTTGATTTGATCAATCTTTTTCTTTCTTATTTGATTTTAATTTTTAATTTAATATCATACCTTAATCATATAATAGATCTGAGATATAGGTGTTTACATGGTTATTAAAATAAATTTTATATTTATTTAAGTCTTTTGCTGTAAGATATTGAAAAGGTTTCAAAATCTACCTATGAAACCCTAGATCTGGTTCCATCATTGTCCTAGGTTGGAGATGGCATGTATCTCTCTACAGGATCGAGATTTAGGTATTGAGGACTTTGAGGGGCTTGGTTAGTGCTTTGAAGATCTAGGATACAAGGTGGAGCAAGGAACTAAAGCTGGAAGATTAAAGACTACAGAAAATAAGCTTTCTACAGGTTAGCCAGATCAGTCTGAAATTGGATCGACTAAATCTTAGAGAATAGGCCAAATAAAGAGAAATGCATTCAGGACTGTAGTATGGCATGTAATTGGATTGGCTCAAACTGAGTCGATCTAGTCTCAGGTTAGCTACCTCAGTGTTGAGACTGAGCCAGCTCAATCTACGGGTAGAGCTACATGAGGGCCTATTTGGGGCTAGGATAGGGACTTATCCTAGGGATCTTAAGGCTTGATTTGAGAGGTCTTAAGGGAGCTAACTCATGTATGAATTAGGCTTAGATCTATAGGATGAGAGCATATGAGACATGGGTGTACAAGGGCTTGGTGAGTGCTTCATGTATTGGGTTAGCCTAGGGTAGTTTTTGAGCTGGACTTTATTAGGATTCATATGGGTACTCAATGGTATATAAACCAAGATATTATAATTTTTAAAATAAGTTTGGAATACAATCGAGCTTTTCTCCCTAACTCTCTTTTCTCTGGTTCCAATACCAAAATCCTAGCTTTTCTCATCTTTTTTAGATCTTTTTTAATTTGCTGGATTAACACCCAGGTTCATCCAAGAGATTGGATCTACGACTATGGCTCTGATCAGCCATAAGAACAACAATTGGTATTAGAGCCTGATTGAGCATGGAGGAGGATGATCGATTTTCATTAAAGATCAGTAGCGAGATTTAGATCTAAAGTCTATCTCCAAGCTTCGTGAGGAAAGAAAAGATCACAGGACTACTGTTCACCATGCCTAGTAAAGATATTTCTCAGATCTATCTGTTCGCTATTATTTGATTTGGATTGATTGTGGAGAACAATGGGTTGCAGGTAGGATTAGAGAACTTTGATGAAAAGAAAAGTTTCATGATGTGGATGGTAAGGATGGAGGATCTGCTGGTTCAAATGAGGCTGGATTCAATCTTGCAAGATAGGTCGGGAGAGATGATAGACAAGAAGTGGATGTCCTTGGAGAAAAGAGCATGTGCCATAATTAGGGCTTATTTGGCGGATGAGGTTTTGTATAATATGTTAGAGAAGAGAACACCTAAGGAATTATAGTCGAGGCTGTAGTAGTTGTACGTAGGATAGAACATGTGCAATAAGTTGATGCTGAAGAAGCAACTATACAGCCTTCGGATGCAAGAGGGCAAGGATGTTGCTGGGCATATTCAGTGGTTTGATTGGATGTGCATGAACTTGCTTAATATAGGGATGAATTTAGAAGAGGAGGATAAGAGTCTATTGTTGTCGTGTTCTCTATCTGGGAGCTTCGATCCATTGGTGACAACTTTGCTGTATGGTAAGGAGACACTGGTATACGAGGAGATTGTATCAGTGCTCAGGTCCAACGAGCAGCGGGAGCGAATGACGATGAGGGAGGTCTTCTAGGAGAGTCTTGAGGTTTCAGAGAAGCACAGGAAAGGGAAGAAGAAGGGCAAATAGAGGGGTAGCAAGGGGTCCAAGATATGCTTCAAGTGCGGAGAAGTAGGGCACTTTAAGTAGGAGTGTCCGCTTTGGAAGAAGTACAAGGGAGGAGAAAACTAGGATTCCGTTAGTTCAGTCGCTAAGAGTGAAAATCTGAATGAAATCTTGGTGAACTTGAAGGACCCCATGGGGTGCGGTGTATTTAAAATGACTTCAAACGGATCTCTGGAGCATGGGGTATCCGAAGGGGCAACGATGGTGTTCGAGGTACAGTGATAGGCTCAGCAGTGCAACGTTGGATTGTTGGCCTCGGGGGACTCGGAGATAGAGTCGGCTTCTGCGGCATCAGGGGGACTTCAGCTCTAGGTGGAGCATCGAGCTGAGGTGGCTTCATGGGTGGAGGAAGCTATGACATGGGTTCAAAGCAAACGGGTGCAGAGGAAGGACCAATATCCCAGCACCAGTGCTGGGGCTATATAGATCCAGGTGGAGAGGATTGTGCAGGAAGATAGGGATGGCTCTGAGGGGACAGTATCAGGTGGAGCATTAGCATATTCGACTAGTGCTGGTAAAAGAACATTGCATGATCTCTAGGAAAGTCCAAGATAAATGATGCAGCTGCCAGGCAAAAGGATATCGACAACTCCAAAGGTGGTGTAGAAGAACAAGCCAAGGACTACAGCTCTAAAAGCGGTCATCTCGAAGGCCTCAAAGGGAGATTAGCAATTGAAAAAGAATGGCAGTGACAAGGTGAGCATGAGGGGCTATCAGGACATGTAGGGATAGCAGGATCATGCAGGAGGATGTTGCAAGGTCTGCCAAGGCTGGGGCCCACCAAGGTGGAGATTGTAGGTGGTGTGGTTTTTGTGAGGTTTTTGTAGGTGGTGTGGTGCTCCCAAGCCTTGGGAGGCCACGGACAGAGCCAGGGTGAGGGCTCTGGGAAGGCTAGGATAAGTGTGGTCCTAGGGCTAGGATGGAAGTTGTCTTAGGATGGAGGTGGCATGTAGCTCTCCACGGGCTTGAGGTTCGGAGATTGAGGGCCTCAAGGGGCTTAGTTGGTGCTTTGGAGACCTGGGATTCATAGTGGAGCAAGAAATCAAAGCTAGAGAATCAAGACTATAGAAAGAATATTTTCTACAGGTTAGCTGGCTCAGTCTAAAACTGGGTCGGCTAAGTCTCAGAGCATAGGCAAAATAGAAAGGTTGAGTTTTAGGACTGTAGGCACGCACAGAACTTGGTCGACTCAATTTTAGACTGAGTCGACCCAGTGAAACTTAGTTGACTCAATGCTGAGACTAAGCCGACTCAGTGCGCAGGCAGAGTTATGCAAGGGTCTGTTTGGTCTAGGGTCTGGGTTGATCCTAGGGGACTTACGGCCTAGTTTGAGAGGTCTTAAGGGAGCTAATTCATGTATGGATTATGATTAGATATAGAGGATGAGAGCATGCGAGACTTGGGCTTGGTGTGTGCTTTCATGTATTGGGTTAGCCTAAAGGAGTTTTTAGGCTATGGTTTATTAGGATTCATGTGAAAACTCTAGGGTATATAAACTAGGACATTGTAACTTTTACAAGAGAAGTGAATACAATTGAGTTTTTCTCCCTAACTCTCTTCTCTCTTCTCTCTAGTTTCAACACCAAAATCCTAGCTTCTCTCACCTTTCTTAGATCTTTTTCATTTTGCTGGATTAACATCCAGGTTCACGCAAGAGTTTGGATCTATGGTTGTGGCTCCGACCAGCCATAGGAACAACAATTGGTATCAGAGCAAGGTTGAGCATGAAGGAGGAAGAAGATCAATTTTTAGTAGAGATCAATAGCGAGATTCAGATCTAAAGGTTTTCTCTAGGCTTCGTGAAGAAGGAAGAGATCACAAGGCTGCTGTCCACCATCCCTAGTCAAGGTATTTATCAGATCTATCTATTGGTTGTTATTTGATTTCGATTGATTATGGAGAACAACAGATTGAAAGTAGGATTAGAGAAGTATGATGAAAAAAGAAGTTTCATGATGTGGATGGTAAAGATGGAGGATCTGCTGGTTTAGCTGAGGTTGGATTCGGCCTTGGAAGATAGGTAGGAGGAGATCACAGACATGAAGTTGGTGTCCTTGGAGAAAAGGGCATGTGCCATGAATAGGGCTTGTTTGGCAGATTAGGTTTTATATGGTGTGTTAGAGGAGATAACACCCAAGGGATTATAGTCAAGGTTGCAAGAGTTGTACATGAGGAAGAACAAGTGCTACAAGTTGATGTTGAAGAAGCAACTGTACAGCCTTCGGATGTAGGAGGGTGAGGATATAGCGAGGCAAATTCAGTAGTTCGATCGGATATGCATGGACTTGCTCAATATAGGGGTGGATTTAGAAGAGAAGGACAAGAGTCTATTGTTGCTATGTTTGCTACCCGGAAGCTTCGATCCATTGGTGATAATTTTGCTGTATGGTAAGGAGACACCGGTGTACGAGGAGATCGTATCAGTGCTCAGGTCCAACGTGCAGCGAGAATGGATAACGAAGAGAGACGTCTTCCAGACGAGTCTTGTGGTTTCAGAGAAGCATAGGAAAGGGAAGAAGGGTGAACAGAGGGACAGCAAGGGTTCCAAGGTATGCTTCAATTGTGGAGAAGCAGGGCACTTTAAGCGGGAGTGTTCTCTTTGGAAGAAGTACAAGGGAGGAGAAAGCTCAGATTCCATCAGTATAGTCGCTGAAAGTGAAGATTCGGATGATATCTTGGTGGTCTCGAAGGAGCCCGTAAGGTGCGTGTTAGATATATGTGCCCTAGAGCCAGAATTGGCTGACACTTGTAACACACTTCTAGGGGCAAAATTGTAATTTTGATTAATATCAATAAAATGGGGTATTTTCTATCACATATGTGTATTTAGTGTCTATGATACATCCTTTGAGTTAATGGTAATGATAATTCGTATTTTCAAGAGTTGAAAATTTAAGACACAAATAATCATTATTAACTCATAAAATGCTTTCGACCATAGGATCATCACAAGGATGGTGATTGATCCGAAAGGTTGGTGTACAATCGCTTCTCTTTAGTAGATGAGTCTTGAGTCTACGGTGTGGAGACACCAGAGCGAGAGTAAAGATACTCGTTAGAGAACGAGGGCACTTAGCGTGACCACCTCAAGTAGTCATTAGAAAGTCTACTTTCTCGTCGATGACTGACTCGATGCTGTAGTGGTGTGTCTGGTTCTTTGACCTGAGGTGCATCAGTAGTTCACCTTGAGGGTGTTATAGTTTGACTACACCATTCTCAGTCTCCTAGCCATATGGAACCCTTAGGTGTATGTTGGCTATAGCATGTTCATTGTAGGAACTGGATAGCATCAAGATGGAATCTATCTACCTTGGTGGTAGAGAAGCAGCCATATGATGATCATGAGAATCAAGTCCAGAAGTCCATGGCCATGGCAGAGTGAAATAATAGAAAGAGTTTCTATTTAGGTTTTCATATTGGACTTGAAATCGACTGGTTACATCATATGACAGAGACTAGGGTTTGACGAGTTCACCTTAACCCTAATCTAATCGGGGCTCAAGATAGAAGAACTTAATCACACAAGTAGCTACACAAAGAGGTTCGCATTCAGCTCTGATGGGTTGCCACCATATACTGCTAGGTGTCACTGGTGGATTTTGGGAGCAATTAGAATGATTTACATGATTGATCATTCTAGCTGTTCGAATCAGAAGAGTTTTGATCCATCGAAAGGAGTTTCGATGATGTCAATGATAGAGATCATGATATATCCCATTACCATATAGAACTGAACCTAACTGGGTCACACAAATAAGGATTTGAATCTGGTGATCATCAATTGAACTGATCTAGTTCAATTGATCTAAATGAGATTCAATTAGGTTCAAGGAAATCGTGCTAGCACTCGATTGAACCTAACATTCTTCTTTTACTATCATAAATAAGTTATCCTGACTGAGCTAAAGGAGTTTGTGCTCAATCAAAGGCCTTCATATGGTCTGACTGGAGGTTGTCCAAGTCAGAAAAGGTTGTCTTATTTTGTAAGACATTATCTACCATTTTTGGTCACCTGCCATTTCTCGTTCTTTGACTTTGCTCAAAAGTCTACCTTTGATTGGTCAAATGTTGACCATTGATACTTTGACTTCTATCTACGTGTCATGCATCTATTGAAGAGCTGGTGGGGGCCTGTCCCCCTACCAGAACCTAGCAAGGAAGAGGGTGCACGCCACCATTGTTGTGTGCCCAAGCTGGAGGCGCCCAGGAGTCCCTGTTGGACAGGGATTCCATCTCCTTTTTGGATTCCAATTAGAGTTCTCCTAAGAACCAACTTTGACTGATCTTAGGCGCCCTTTAAGAAGGAATCCAGGGGACTCTATTCCCACCAATCAGTTTTAGATTTGATTTTACAAAGAGTTGTGATTGGTTGGGAAGAAGAGGAGTTGGATCACGCTTAGTCTATAAATAAGACCCTGCGCCCAACTCAAAGAGATATCTGAATCACAATTCCCCACACCCCAAGGCTGCCTCTCCCCTCTTCCACCATGATAAACCCACCTTCTCCCTCTCCTCGCCACATCCAAAAGAGTTTTGGAGCTTGGTTGGTGTGATCCAGATGAGAGAAAGGCGACTGAAAGCTAGAAGGCTGTACTGCTGCAAAGGACGACTGCTGATCTTCAAAAGGAGTTTTGAAGATCCTCCAGATCAGATCTAGATCTAATTTTTAGAGATGTGATAGAGAAGAAGAGGATCTCTAGATCCAGCTGGAGTGGATACCGATAGAGGCCAGGCAATTGCATGGCTTGATCCAGAACCTTCCGCTGCTTACAGGACCATCAACGGGTAATAGGATTACCCACTTCAAGGT
>QRFJ01003234.1:72683-120558 GCA_006176705.1 Cocos nucifera
TTGGTTATTATCTTAACCAAGGAGTGTGGAGACATTGGTATGACATATAGGTGATATGTATGGATACATCATCATTAAACATGATCAATCCTAGAGCATTCTGTTGTCAAAAATGTCTTTGATGGGATATAGGTATTATTAGATATATGTGCCCTAGAAGCCAGAATTGTCTAACACTTGTAATACACTTCTAGGGGCAAAATTATAATTTTGACTAATATCAATAAAATGGGTTATTTTCTATCACATATGTGTATTTAGTGTCTGTGATACATCCTTTGAGTTAATGGTAATGATAATTCATATTTTCAAGAGTTGAAAATTTAAGACATGAATAAACATTGTTAACTCATAAAATGCTTCCGACCATAGGATCATCACGAGGATGGTGATTGATCCGAAAGGTTGGTGTACAATCGCTTCTCTTTAGTAGATGAGTCTTGAGTCTATGGTGTGGAGACACCAGAGCGAGAGTACAGGTACTCGTTAGAGAACGAGGGCACTGAGCGTGACCACCTCGAGTAGTCATTAGGGAGTCTACCTTCTCGTCAATGACTGACTCGATGCTGCAGTGGTGTGTCTGGTTCTTTGACCTGAGATGCATCGGCAGTTCACCTTGAGGGTGTTATAGTTTGACTACACCATTACTCGATCTCCTAGCCATATGGAATCCTGAGGTGTATGTTGGCTATAGCATGTTCATTGTAGGAACTGGATTGCATCAAGATGGAATCTATCTACCTCGGTGGTAGAGGAGCAGCCCTATGATGATCATGAGAATCAAGTCCAGAAGCCCATGGCCATGGTAGAGTGAAATAATAGAAAGAGTTTCTATTTAGATTTTCACATCGGACTTGAATCGAATGATTACATCATATGACAGAGACTAGGGTTTGACGAGTTCACCTTAACCCTAATCTGATCGGGGCTCAAGATAGAAGAACTTAATCACACAGGTAGCTACACCAAGAGGTTCGCATTCAGCTCTGATGGGTTGCCACCATATACTGCTAGGTGTCACTGGTGGATTTTGGGAGCAATTAGAATGATTTAGATGATCGATCATTCTAGCTGTTCGAATCAGAAGAGTTCTGATCCATCGAAAGAAGTTTCGATGATGTCGATGATAGAGATCATGACATATCCCATTACCATACAGAACTGAACCTAACTGGGTCACACAAACAAGGGTTTGAATCTGGTGATCATCAATTGAACTGATCTAGTTCAATTGATCTGAATGAGATTCAATTAGGTTCAAGAAAATCGTGCTAGCACTCGATTGAACCTAACGTTCTTCTTTTACTATCATAAATAAGTTGTCCTGACTGAGCCAAAGGAGTTTGTGCTCAATCAGAGGCCTTCATATGGTCTGACTGGAGGTTGTCCAAGTCAGAAAAGGTTGTCTTATTTTGTAAGACATTACCTGCCATTTTTGGTCACCTGCCATTTCTCGTTCTTTGACTTTGGTCAAAAGTCTACCTTTGACTGGTCAAATGTTGACCATTGACACTTTGACTTCTGTCCACGTGTCACGCACCTATTGGAGAGCTGGTGGGGGCCTGTCCCCCTACCAGAACCTGGCAAGGAGGAGGGCGCATGCCACCCTTGGCGTGTGCCCAAGTTGGAGGCGCCTAGGAGTCCCTGTTGGACAGGGACTCCATCTCCTTTTTGGATTCCAATTAGAGTTCTCCTAAGAACCAACTTTGACTGGTCTTAGGTGCCCTCTAAGGAGGAATCCAGGGGACTCTATTCCCACCAATCAGATTTAGATCTGATTTCACAAAGGGTTGTGATTGGTTGGGAAGAAGAGGAGTTGGATCATGCTTAGTCTATAAATAAGACCCTGCGCCCAACTCAAATTAAGATTTGAAAATCACAATTCCCCATGCCCCAAGGCTGCCTCTCCCCTCTTCCTCCATGCCAAACCCACCTTCTCCCTCTCCTCTCCACATCCAAAAGAGTTTTGGAGCTTGGTTGGTGCGATCCAGATGAGAGAAAGGCGACTGAAAGCTAGAAGGCTGCGCTGCTGCAAAGGACGACTGCTGATCTTCAAAAGGAGTTTTGAAGATCCTCCAAATCAGATCTAGATCTAATTTTTGGTGACGTGATAGAAAAAAAGAGGATCTCCAGATCCAGCCTAAGGAGATACCGGTAGAGGTCAGGCAATTATGTGGCTTGATCCAAAACCTTCTGCTGCTTACAGGATCATCAACGGGTAATAGGATTACCCACTTCAAGGTAAATTAAATCTGATTTAATTTATCTAATTTTATTTTATTTTCTAAAATAATAATAATTAGATCTAAAATATTTTAGATCTGATTAGGATCAAAGAAAAAAATTTTGAAATATATCTCTTGATCTGATCAGATCTCAATGAACCTGGTCCGAGAAATTAGAATTTTCCTTCAGTGCGGTATATCAGAGATGGTTTTGGATGGTCTGTGGAGTGTAGAGGATCCAAAGGAGCAGCAACGTTGTTCGGGTTCAATGACAGGCCCAGTTGTGTAGCGTTGGGTGGTTGGCCTCGAGGCACTCAAAGATAGAGTTGGCTTTTGCAGCATCAGGAGGACTTCAGCTCCAGATGGAGCACCGAGCAGAGGTGGCTTCACTAGTGGAGGAAGCTATGATACGGGTTAAGAGCAGAGGGGTGCGGAGCGAGGACCTATATCCCAGCACCAGTGTCAGGCTATATAGATCTAGGTGGAGAGGATTGTGTAGGAAGATAGGCATGGCTCTAAGGAAACACTATCAGGTGGAGCATCAGGATATGTGGCGAGTGCCAATAAAGGAACATTGCATGATCTCCAATGAAGTCCAGCACTAGTTGAAGGGAAAAACCTATTTTTTGGATCAGGTTCGTTTAGATCTAATTGGATCAGGAGGGATAATTCAAAATTTTTCTCTAAGATCCTAATCAAAACTGAGACTCCTTAGATCTAATCTTATTGATCTAATAATAAAAATAAAATAAAAATAAAATTTAATTTAATTATATCTTTGTTTTGGATAATCCAAATATCGTATGATGATCACGATGATTATCTGAGGTTCTGAATGTAGCCAAGCAAGTACCTATCCTCTACTGGTATCCACTCAGACAGGATCTGAAGATTTTCTCCTTCTCAATCAATCCTCCAAAAATTAGATCTAGATTTGATCTTGAAGGTCCTCAAAATTGCTTTTGAAGAACAACTATTGTCTCTTGTAGTAGTGCCGCCTTCTTTCTTTTCTAGCGTCTTTCACTTGCTTGGATCGCACCTTGTTGGTGCCCAAAAGCCCTTGTGCATGGAGAGGAGAGAGAGGACCAGAGGGTGGCATGGAGAAGGAGGGAGAGGGGCTATGTGGCATGGGCTAATGGCAAAAGAATTGAATTCTAGGCGCAGACAAGGTTTATATAGACCCTACTGCACCATGCAGTGCCACATCATCCTAGCCAATCACGACCCTTTGTGCAATCAGATTTAAATCTGATTGATGGGATGACATCATCTGATCCAATTAGATGAGAGACCCTTAAAACTCTCCTTAGGTAGCACCAAGATTGGGTCAAACAAGACTTCTTGAAGCCACACAGTTTAATCCACTGAAGCAACCTAGAGTCCCATCTGTATGGGACTCCATCTTTTATCCTTATCGGGTGCATGCTTCCATAGGCGTGCACCCCCTTCTTGTCTACTTTTTAGTAGGGGGACAAGTCTCCAGGTACTGTCCTATGGGTGCATGATATATGGGCAGATGTCTAAGTGTCCAGGATCAATATTTGACCAATGTCCGAAGACAAGATTTAGCAGGTGATGAAAAATGGTAGGTGTTGTCTAAAATTTATCTTATAAATTAAGACAACCATTTTCTAACCTGCACAAGCTCTAGTCAGACCACGTAAAGGTTCCTAAGCCAAATATATTTGAGACCAAGTAAAAATGGTAGGTGTTGTCTTAAATACATTTGGCTCAGTCGAGACAAGCTTTATTGATTGTTGAAGGAGAACATTAGGCTTAATCATGTGCTAGCACAATTTTCTTGAACCTAATTGAATCTTATTGAAATCAATTGAACTGGGTTAATCCAATTGATGATATCCAGATCCAAACTCTTATTTTTGTGATCCAATTCAGTTCAGTTTCGTATGGTAATGGGATATGTCGTGATCTCTATCATCGACATCATCGAAACACTCTTCGATGGATTAGAACTTTTCTGATTCAGACAACTAGTATGATCGATCAACCAAATCATTCTAATTACTCCTAAAATCCACCAGTGACACCTAGCAGCATATGGTAACACCCCATTAGAACTAAAATTGAACCTCTCGGTGCAGTTACCTGTGTGATTAATTTCCTCTATCTTGAGCCCTGATCGGATTAGGGTTAAGGTGATCTCGTCAAATCCTAATTTCTATTATATGAATTAATCAATCGATTCGAGTCCAATGTAAAAATCCTAATAGAAACTCTTTCTATTATTTCACTCTGCCATGGCCATAGGCTTATGGACTTGATTCTCATGATCATCATAGGACTGCTCCTCATCTACCGAGGTAGATAGATCCCTTATTAGTGCAATCCAATTCCTATAATGAACATGCTATAGCCAACATACACCTCAAGATTCTGAATAGCTAGGAGACCGAGTTATGGTATAGTCAAACTATAACACCCTCAAGGTGAACTGCCGGTGCACCTTAGATCAAAGAATCAGACACACTACTGCAGCTTCAAGCCAGTCATCGATGGGAAGGTAGACATCCTCATGACTACTCGAGGTGGTCACGCTCAATGCCCTCGTTCTCTAACGAGTATCTGTACTCTCACTCTAGTATGTCTACACCATAGACTCAAGACTCATGTATCCAAAAGAATCGATCGTACGCCAACCTTTCGGATCAATCATCATTCTCATGATGATCCTACAATCGAAAGCATTTTATGAGTTAATAATGAAAATTAATGTCTTAAATTTTTAACTCTTGAAAATATGAACTATCATTACCATTAACTCAAGGAACGTATCATAGATACTTTCAAATACACACTATGATAGAAAGTATTCTATTTTATTATTTATAGTTAAAATTATAATTTTTGCCCTTAGATGTGTATTACAACTATCAGCCAATCTAGCTTCTAGGGCATACATATCTAATAAACTTCCACTTGATCTAAAGCTAATTGGCTATAAATCTAAGTCCCATCTTTTTAAGGTGGGCTTCAATATTCTATTGGTCCAATGGCTTTGTAAGTGGATCTACCATATTATTTGTGGAGTCGAGTTTCTTAACCTCAACGTAACCTTTCTCAAGGTAATCGCAGATGAGATGGTATTGCCGCTTAATGTGCTTGGATTTTTGGTGAGACCTCGGCTCCTTAGCAAGGGCTATGGTGCCATTATTGTCGCAATACAGAGGAATGGCATCCAATGGCATCACTCTAATCTCTGTGGCAAACTTCTTATACCAAAATGCCTCCTTTGCAGCTTCTGATGCAGCAATATACTCTGCTTCCATAGTGGAATCTACTATCATTGTCAACTTGGAACTCTTCCAACTGACAGCACCACCATTACACACAAACAGACTCCTAGATGTCGACTTTCGATCATCTATATCGGACATAAAATCCGAGTCTGTATACCCCTGGACTTGGAGTTCTCCATTACCAAAAATCAACATCACATCCTTAGTTCTTCTCAAGTACATAAAGGTACATTTCACAGAAGTCCAGTGTTCTTCACCTGGATTCGACTGATATCTGCTCATGACACTCACAGCATGGGCTATATTAGGTCGTGTACATAGCATGGTATACATGAGGCTCCCTATTGCTAAAGCATAAGGGATCTTGCTTATGCGTTCAATCTCCTTAGGTGTGTTGGGACATATTTTCTTAGAGAGATGAATGCCATGTATGAAAGATACCAATCCTCTATTGGAGTTTTTCATGCTAAACCTCTTTAGCACTTCCTCTACATACATCTTCTGTGAAAGACCTTGCATCCTATTCAGTCTATCTCTATAGACCTTAATTCCTAGAATAAAGGATGCTTCTCCTAGGTTTTTCATGTAGAATTCTTTAGATAACCATATTTTAACTATGGTCAACATGAAAATATCATTCCCAATAAGGAGGATATCATCCACGTACAGTATAAGGAAGATAATAGCACTCCCACTGATCTTTTTGAAAATACATGGTTCCTCCTCATTCTTGATGAAACCAAATAATTTGATCACATCATTAAAATGAGTATTCCAGCTTCAAGATGCTTGCTTAAGTCTGTATATGGACCTTTGCAACTTGCATACATTATGATCAACATCACTGGATGTGAAACCTAGTGACTGTTCTATATAAATATCTTCCTCAAGGTATCCATTAAAGAACATCATTTTCACATCCATTTGTCATATTTCGTAGTCAAAATATGCTACAACAGCAAGCAATGTGCGGATGGATTTTATCATGGCTACTGGCAAAAAGGTATCCTAATAGTCATTTTCTTTGCGCTGACTATACCCTTTTTCCACTAATCTAGCTTTGAATGTCTCCACATTTCCATCTACACCAATCTTTCTCTCGTAGATCTATTTACATCCAATAGGTATTATACTTTTTGGTGGATCTTCCAACGTTCAGACTTGGTTTGAGTGCATCGAGTAAATTTCTGACTTCATTGCCTCTAATCATTTCTTGGAGTCGATATCCGATATCACCTCATCATATGTTTTGGGATCATCACCATGAACTCCATTACTTACGAGGAACATTTTCTCTACTTCCTCTGTAATAGCACCAAAGTACCTCTTAGGGGGATGGAAAACTCTTTTCGATCTACGAGATTGAGGAGGTAGTGATTGTATTGGCTCAACCTAATTTGGTTCCATGGGGTCCTTAGCTCATTGCTCTTGTGAGATTTTTTCCTTGAGCTTGATCTACTTTCCAATGCCACCATCTTGAACAAACTATTTTTTCAGAAAGATGGCACACCGACTCACAATCACATTGTGCTCTTCTAGAATGTAGAAATAATATCCTAATGACTCTTTTGGATATCCTATGA
The DNA here is from genome assembly GCA_006176705.1 of Cocos nucifera. Lineage (NCBI taxonomy): Eukaryota > Viridiplantae > Streptophyta > Magnoliopsida > Arecales > Arecaceae > Cocos > Cocos nucifera. The sequence goes on from QRFJ01003234.1 coordinate 79,749, forward strand.
ATCGAGCTCTAAAGGACCTATAGTCTAACTTGTCCGCTTGTTATCTATTGACATGAGCTGGATAACCCTAAATTCTAAGATGATTCAGACTTGGTTTTTTACCATGTCATATCTCATACGGTGTGGTAGGAACAGTTTTAGAGAAAATCCTATTCAGTAAATATATAGCAGTTAATAGACTGTCCCCAAAGAAAATCAGGAAGATCTGTAAAGCTTATCATAGATTGAACCATATCTAATAGGGTCCAGTTCCTCCATTCTAAAATCCTGTTGACTTGAGGTGTTCCAGAAGGAGTTTATTAAGAGACGATGCCATTTTGCTTGAGATAGTCTATGAATTCCCGACAAAGATATTCACGTCCTCGATCTGATCGAAGAACCTTAATGGATTTTCTAGTTTGCTTTTCAACTTTATGTCTAAATTCCTTAAACTTTTCAAAGGCTTCAGACTTGTTTCTCATAAGATACACATACCCATACCGAGATAAATCATTGGTAAAGGTTATGAAGTAGTCAAAGTTGCCTCTAGTCGGAATATCAAATGGGTCGCACACATCAGTATCTACTAGGGCAAGTTGTTCCATGGCCCTTTTTCCATGTCATACAAAAGGGAGCTTAGTCATTTTGTCATGAAGACATGATTCATAAATTGGATATGACTCGAAAGTCAACGGACTCAATAGCCCGATTTTCTTTAATTTGTTAATCCTATCTTCTCTTATATGACCTAGCCTTAGGTGCCTTAGGTTTCAAAATTTTCTCTAATTTGTTAATCCTATCTTCATATTTTCCTTGATATTAAGGATAGATACATTAATATGTAACTAGTAGAGACCGTTAACAGGGGAAACACTTGCAATTTTATTTTTTTCATAAAGAATATTACAATGGTCCTTAAGAAAACTAATTACATAGTCTTCTTGTGCTAAACATGAAACAGAAGTCAAATTCCTACTTGTAGCAGTCACATAATAACAATCCTTAAGTACTAAATCTAAGCTAGATGATAGTCGAAGAGGGTAGGTTCCCACAGCCACAGCAGCAACCCTTGCTCCATTTTCGATGCGTAGGATCGTCTCAGCATCCCTCAACCTTCTGCTATCCTCAAAAGCCTACATAAATGTTCACAAATAAGCACTAGAACCAGAGTTAAGCACCCAACTAGATGTAGAAGAAACCGTAAGGTTAGATTCAATAATGAGCATACCTCCAAAAGGACCTATCTTCTTCTTATTCTTGAGGGTGGCCAGGTATGTAGGGCAGTTCCGCTTTCAGTGGTCGTCAGTATTACAATAAAAATACTTTTTTTTATCAGTGGCTTTCTTCTTCAGCTCTGCCTTCTTTTTCTTTCCGTCTTTCGCTTTCTGCTTTTTCACCGACTTCTTCTTCTTTTCAAAAGATTTACTCTTGAAAAAAGTTTGTTCTAGTGCAAGTACTGAGCTTTTAGTACCTTTCATGGAAAGCTCAGCAATAACCAGAAGATTCATAAGCTCGGCTAGAGTATTCTAAAGTTTATGCATATGATAGTTCATGATAAACTGCCCATACGAATCAGTCAAGGATTGCAGAATTATATCATTCTGCAGATCCTGATCTAACTTCACTTCAAGCTTCTCAAGTTTTTTTAAGTCCTTGATCATCATCAGACAATGATCTTGGACTGACTGCCCATCATGCATTATAGCCTTAAATAGTCATTTAGTGATCTGATATTTGGTTGCGTGACTATATTCACCAAATAACTCTTGCAGGTGGGCCAACATTTGATGGATAGTCTTGATATTTTCATGTTGGTGCTGAAGCTCATCAGACATCGAGTCTAATATGTAGTATCTGGCCTTATTATCTTCATCTATTCATTTGTCAAGAGATGCTCTCTATTCAATGGATGGACAAGTGTTAGATATTTGTGCCCTAAAAGCCAAAATTAGCTGACACTTGTAATACACTTCTAGAGACAAAATTATAATTTTAATTATAAATAATAAAATGAATTATTTTCTATCATAAATGTATATTTAGTGTCTATGATACATCCCTTGAGTCAATGGTAATGATAATTCTTATTTTCAAGAGTTGAAAATTTAAGACAAGAATTTTCATTATTAACTCATAAAATGCTCCCGACCGTAGGATCATTATGAGGATGGTGATTGATCCAAAAGATTGGTATACAATTGCTTCTTTATAGTAGATGAGTCTTGAGTCTGTGGTGTAGAGACATTAGAATAAGAGTATAGGTACTCGTTAGAGAATGAGGGCACTGAGCATGACCACCTCGAGCAGTCATAAAGAAGTCTACCTTCTTATCGATGACTGGCTCGAAGCTACAGTGGTGTATCTGATTCTTTGACCTGAGGTACATCAGTAGTTCACCTTGAGGGTGTTATAATTTGACTACACCATGACTTGGTCTCCAAGTCCTAAGGTGTATGTTGGCTATAGCATGTTCATTGTAGGAATTGGATTGCAGCAAGAGGGAATCCATCTACCTTGGTAGAAGAGGAGTAGCCCTATGATGATCATGAGAATCAAGTCCATAAGTCCATGGCTATGGCAGAGTGAAATAATAGAAAGAATTTCTATTAAGGTTTTCTCATCAGACTTGAATCAAATGATTAAATCATATGACAAGAATTAGGGTTTGACGAGTTCACCTTAACCCTAATTTGATCGGGACTTAAGATACAAGAACTTAATCACACAAATAGCTACACTGAGAGTTTCATTTTCAATTCTGATGGATTTCCACCATATACTACTAGGTACCACTGGTGGACTTTGGGAGCAATTAGATTGATTTAGATGATCAATCATTCTAATTGTATGAATCAGAAGAGTTTTGATCCATCGAAAAATGTTTCGATTATGATGATGATAGAGATCATGACATATCCCATTACCATACAGAACTGAATCTAACTAGATCATACAAAGAAGGATTTGGATCTAGATATCATCAATTGGACTAATCCAGTTTAATTGATTTGAATTAGATTCAATTAGATTCAAGAAAATCATGCTAGCATACGATTGAACCTAATGTTCTCCTTCTACTATCATTAAAAGTTGTCTCGATCAAGCCAAATATGTTTGTGTCCACTCAAGTATCTTTACTTGGTCTGATTGGAGCTTGTCCAGGTTAGACAAGGGTTGTCTTAATTTATGAGATAAATTGAAGACAACACCTGCCATTTTCCATCACCTGCCAATTCTTATCTTTTGACTTTGGTCAAACGTTAACCTTTGACACTTAAACATCTTCCCATATGTCATGCACCCATAGGAGAGCAGATAGGGGCTTGTCCCCTTAGTAGAAAATGGAAAGGAGGGGGCACACACCTAGGGAGGCATGTGCCTAAGGATAGGGATGCCTGGAGTCCCATATAGATGAGACTCTAGGTTGCTTGTTGGAATCAACTTAGGAAGGTGCCTAAGACTTATCTTTGATCAATCTTGGCACCACTTAAGGATGATTTGATGGGGCTCTCATCTGATTGGATCAGATGATATCATTCCACCAATCAGATTTAGATTTAATTGCATGAGGCGATGTGATTGGTCAGGATGATGTGGCACTGCATGGCGCTGTAGGGTCTATAAAAATCTTATCTGCACCAAGCTTTAAAGAGAATCACCCATAGCCCATGCCACAAGGCTGCCCCTCTCCCACCTCCTTGCCATCTTTAGGTCCTCTCTCTCCTCTCGATGCCCAAGGAGATTTGGGCTCCAGTTTGGTACGATCCAGGCAAGCAAAAGGTGACGAGAAAGGAAGAAGGTAGCACTACTGCAAGAGATGATTCTAGATCTTCAAAAGGAGTTTTGAAGATCCTTTAAATCAGATCTAGATCTAATATTTAGAGAGATGATAAAGAAGAAGAAGATCTCTAGATCCAACCTAAGTGGATATCGATAGAGGCTAGGCACTTAGATGGCTAGATCCAGAACTTCAGGCAACCAGCAGGATCATCATAGGGTAATCCAATTATCCAATAATAAGGTACAAAATTAAATTAGATTTAATTTATTTTTTATTTTTATTTATTAGATCTATAAAATTAGATCTAAAATATCTTAGATCTAATCTTGATTCAAAAAAAAAATTTTAAAATATTTCTTCTGATCCAATCATATCGGAACGAACCAAATCCAGAAAATCTGAATTTTTTCTTCACCGAGCTGGTAAGGTGGGTGGATCCTGGTCTAATACTTGAGTCAACTTCTCAGAACCTAAAATAATTTTAAAGTTCTAGAGTCAATCTTTATAATTAGGTTTGGTCAGTCTATGGGTGTCCAGGATATGGGCTAGTGGGTTGGACGTAGACATTTTCCTTTTACCTGTGGAGAGTCAAAGTTTCTAGTCAGATTTTGTAATTAAGACTTGATCAATTTGTCTAGGAGTTTAATTTTCAAATAAATTAGCTTTCACTATTTCCTCAGATTCTTACACTCTATCTGTAGAGATGTGAAAATCTTCATGATTATTGATTTCTAGTGGGTGCTGTAGTCCCACCAACTAACTCATCATCTCACCTAATAGTTATTGATGATCGGTTTGCCAATGAGTGAACAACTCTTGTCCAATGATTCTCTAATCATGGTGCACCCAGACATGGTCTCTAATTCATGAATCTCATCCTACCTGAAATATTTATCCACTCCTTAGTTAAGTCAGATCCATCATTTGCACAGATTGGATTCCTAATTGGGTCTCTCACCATATCCAAAATATTGAGCCCAATCCATCCTCCAGCCCATAGCATCCAATGTCTAATAGACATGGTTGCATCCTTCCAGTGCAACTAAACCACTGTGACTAGCCGAGAATAATCAACCTCAAAAAGGGTCCGCACATCTACAATGATGGAAGACCTTAGACTTAATCTTTTCTTAGGAAGATTTGATTTAGGTCTCTTTAAACTTGACTTGACATAGCCATAACCATTATGACTAACCTAGTGGCATGGGTTAGCTCGTATTGTTAGCCACCTTAGATCAGGACTGGGTCGATAAATATGTCTAGGTAAATGAGATCGGTGGAAGAGATATGCCATTAACTCAATAAGAATGCATTCGAGTTGAGTAGCTCTCAATTAAAAATCAGTCGATCATATCTGCCAAACTTACCTTAGACACCAAAATATTGAGCCAAAATCAATCGGATTAGCCTATAATCCAGACTCTAACCATTGAACCTAATTAGGTCTTAACTTGATCGATAACTCATATGACTCGACCTTGACCTAGACTTAATCGTATTAGATAGATCAATTTAAGTACTCTTGATCCCACCTAACCAACTCTTAATTCAGTTTGATCAACCGCTATACCTAATTGAGCTACCCAAGCCCAAACCCAATTTTATGCATATATCTTAGATCCAAAAATTTTTAATTTTAGATCTAATATATTTCATAATCTTAATTCTTAATTAAGTTTAGGGTTCATAAACAAAATATGTATATAAAATCCTATGATTTTAGGTTCTAGGGTTTTGCAGAAAATAAGTTTTGATTTCTGATTAAGGTCGAACGCGCAGCACCCCTACACACAATAAGAACACCCCATCGAATGAAAGTAGAGGGCCTTTAAATCCTACTTTATTCTTTTAACCGAACGGCCAAGGAGAATGCCTTGATCAAAAACATGATAAATCTACAAAACTAGTTTGATCTACATCATATATCACATATACAAAAATTAATCAAACTAAAAATATATTTTGCATACATCTCATGTATCATATCATGTATATTTTTAGATCTAAATTATCTCATAAATATATAAAAAATAAGATTTAAATTTGATCATATCAAATTAAAATTTATTCTAAATAATTTTGTAGAACTATTCTACAAGTAGTCTAAACATGCATGTATCATATCTCATATGAAAAAATTAAATAAATTTATTTTTTTTAGATCTAATTATAATATTTAAAATATTAAAAAATAGTAAACAAATATATCTAAAAATTATAATTAATTAAATTAAAATTATGATCATGCTAGACTATACATAGAATAATTTTATTCCTAGTCTAGTCATGCATCTCATACATCTTAGATCTAGATTATTTAATTTTTAATTTTTTAATTTTAGATCTAATTATATCTAATGTGACATCTAAAATCATCAAATTATTAGATTAAAAATAAATTAAAATTAGATCTAATGAATTATGAAACTTGGCTCTGATACTAGTTGAAAAGAAAAATCTGTTTTCCGGATTATGTTCATTCAGATCTGATTGGATCAGGAGGAATATTTTAAAAAAATTTTCTCTAAGATTCTAATTAGATCTGAGACTCCTCAGATCAAATCTTATTGATCTAATAATAAAAATAAAACTAAAAATTAAATATAATTTAATTGTACCTTTATTTTGGATAATCCAATTATCCTGTGATGATCTCGATGTTTGCTTAAGGTTTTGGATGTAGCCATGCTAGTGCCTGGTCTCTATCGGTATCCACTCAGACAGGATGTAAAGTCTTCTTTTTCTCAATCAATCTTCCAAAAATTAGATCTAGATCTGATCTCGAAGGTCTTCAAAATTGCTTTTGAAGAACAGTCATTGTCTTTTGCAGTAGTGCTGCCTTCTTCCTTTTCTAGCGCCTCTCACTTGCTTGGATCGCACCTTGTTCATGCCCAAAAGCCCTTGGGCATGGAGAGGAGAGAGAGGACCAGAGGGTGGTGTAGAGAAGGAGGGAGAGGGGCTATGTGACGTGAGCTAAAGGAAGAAGAATTGAATTCCAGGTGCAGACAAGGTTTATATAGAACCTGCTGCACCATGCTCTGCCACATCATCCTAACCAATCATGGCCCTTTATACAATCAGATCTAAATCTGATTGATGGGATGACATCTTCTGATCTAATTAGATGAGAGACCATCAAAACACTCCTTAGGTGGCACCAAGACTGGGTCAAATTAGACTTCTTGGCACCACACAGTTTAATCCCCTGAAGCAACCTGGAGTCCCATTTGTATGAGACTCCATCTTTTATCCTCATGGGGTGCATGCCTCCTTAGGCGTGTGCCCTCTTCCTGTCTGCTTTTTTGTAGGAGGACAAGTCTTCAGGTACTCTCCTATGAGTGCATAACACATGGGTAGATGTCTAAGTATCCAGGGTCAGTATTTGACTAATATCCAAAAACAAGATTTAGAAGGTGATGGAAAATGGTAGGTGTGTTGAAGGAAAAACCCTATTTCTCGGGTCAGATTCGTTCAGATCTGATTCGATCAAGAGGAATATTTCAAAAATTTTTCTCTTAAATATAAATTAGATTTGAGATACTTCAAATATCGATCTAACAAAATAAAAATTAAATAAAATAAATTAAATCTAATTTAATTGTACCTTGTTATAGGTAATCCTATTATCTTGTGATGATCCTGATGTTTGCCCAAGGTTCTAGATGCAACCATGCAAGCACCTAGCCTCTATCGATATTCACTCAGATAGGATCTGGAGATCTTCTTCTTCTCAATCTGTACTCCAAAGATCAGATACGGATCTAATCTTGATGGTCTTCAAAATACCTTTTGAAGATCGGGTGTTGTCTCTTACAGCAGTGCTGCCTTCTTCTTTCCTGTTGCCTTTCTCTTGCTTGGATCACACCAAACTCGAGCCCAAAGCTTCTCAGGTGTGGAGAGGAGAGAGAGGATCTAAGGATGGCATGAAGAGAGAGGAAGAAAAGTCTTGTGTCATGGGTAAAGGGTAGAGCATCTAAAACCTAGGCATAGACAGGGTTTATATAGATCCTGCTGCGCCATGTAGTGCCACATCATCCCGGCCAATCACAACTCTTCATGCAATTAAATCTAAATATGATAATGGGATGACATCATCTGATACAATCAAATTAGAGTCCCTCACAAACCTCCTTAGGTGGTGCCAAGACTGGTCAAAGATGATTCTTTGGCGCCACCTATGTTGAATGCATGAAGTAACTGGAGTCCCATCTATATGGGACTCCAATCCTTATCCACTTTGGGCGGATGCCTCCCTAGGCGTGTGCCCCTTGCCTTTCTATTATTTAGTAGGTGGACAAGGGGCAAAGCTCTTTCCTATGGGTGCATGGCATATGGGCAGATGTCTAAGTGTCAAAGGTCAATATTTGACCAAAGTCCAAAAACAAAAATTAGCAGGTGATGGAAAATAGCAGGTGTTATCTCAAGTTTATCTCATAAATTAAGACAACCCTTTTCTAATCTAGACAAGCTCCAGTCAGACCAAGTAAAGGTTCCTGAGTGATCCCAAACATATTTGGCTTAGTTGAGATAAATTATAATGATTGTTGAAGGAGAATATCAGGCTCAATCGTGTGCTAGCATGATTTCCTTGAACCTAATTGAATCTTATTCAAATCAATTAAACTAGGTTAGTCCAATTGATGATATCTAGATCCAAATCCTTATTTGTGTAATCTAGTTAGGTTCAGTTCCTATGGTAATGGGATATGTCATGACCTTTATCACTAACATCATCGAAACAACTTCTGATGGATCAGAACTTTTTCGATTTAGACAATTAGTATGATCGATAATCCAAATCATTCTAATTGCTCCCAAAATTCACTAGTGACACCTAGCAGCATATAGTGGCAAACCATTAGAACTGAAAATGACCTCTTGGTGCAGTTATCTATGTGATTAAGTTCCTCTATCTTGAGCCTCGATCGGATTAGGGTTATGGTGATTTCGTCAAACCATAATTTTTATCATATGAATTAATCATTCGATTCAAGTCCAATGTTAAAATTATAGTAGAAACACTTTCTATTATTTCACTCTGCTATGGCCATGGGCTTATGGACTTGATTCTCATGATCATCATAGGACTGCTCTTCATCTACCGAGGTAGATAGATCTCCTATTGGTGCAATCCAATTCCTATAATGAACATGCTATAGCCAACGTACACCTCAGGATTCCGAATGGCTAGGAGACTGAGTTATGGTATAGTCAAACTATAACACCCTCAAGGTGAACTGTCGATGCACCTTAGATCAAAGAACCAGATATACCACTGCAGCTTCAAGCAAGTCATTAACGATAAGGTAGACTTCCTGATGACTGCTCGAGGTGGTCACGCTTAGTGCCCTCATTCTCTAACGAGTACCTGTACTCTCACTCTGGTGTCTCTACACCGTAGACTTAAGACTCATCTATCCTAATGAAGCGATCGTACACCAACTATTTGGATTAATCACCATCCTTATGATGATCCTATGGTCGTGAGCATTTTATGAGTTAATAAAATTCATGTCTTAAATTTTCAACTCTTGAAAATATGAACTATCACTACCATTAACTCAAGGGATGTATCACAGACACTTTTAAATACACACTATGATAGAAAATAACTTATTTTATTATTTATAGTCAAAATTATAATTTTGTTCTTAGATGTGTATTACAAGTGTTAGCCAATTCTGACTTCTAGGGCACACATATCTAACAAACTCCCACTTGACCTAAAGCCAATTGACTACAAATCTAGGTTCCATCTTCTTAAGGTGGGTTTCGATTTTCTACTGACCCAATGGCTTTGTGAGTGGGTCTACCGCATTGTTTATGGAGTTGACTCTCTTGATCTCGACATTACCCTTTTTGAGGTAATCGCAGATGAAATGGTATCACTGCTCGATGTGCTTGGATTTTTTATGAGACCTCGCCTTCTTAGCAAGGGCTATGGCATCATTATTGTCACAATACAGAGGAATGGCATCTGATGGCATCACTCCGATCTCTATGATGAATTTTTTGTACCAAAATGCCTCCTTCGCAACTTCTGATGCAGCGATGTATTCTGCTTCCATGGTGGAATCTACTATCACTGTCTACTTGGAACTCTTCCAACTGACAGCACTACCATTATACACAAATGGACTCCTAGATGTCGACTTTCGATCATCTATATCGGACATAAAATCCAAGTCTGTATACCCCGAGACTTGGAGTTCTCCATTACCAAAAACCAACAACATATTCTAAGTTCTTCTCAAGTACTTAAGGATACATTTCATAGAAGTCTAGTGTTCTTCATCTAGATTCAATTGATATCTGCTCGTGACACTCACAATATGGGCTATATCAAGTCATGTACATAACATGGCATACATGAGGCTCCCTATTGCTGAAGCATAAGGGATATTGCTCATGCATTCTCGCTCCTCAAGTGTGCTAAGGCACACCTTCTTGGAGAGATGAATGCCATGTCTGATGGATACCAAACCCCTCTTGGAATTTTCCATGCTAAACCTCTTAAGCACTTCCTTTATGTATATCTTTTGTGAAAGACCTAGCATCATATTTGGTCTATCTCTATAGATCTTAATTTCTAGAATAATGGATGCTTCTCCTAGGTCTTTCATGGAGAATTTTTTGGACAACCACATTTTAACTGTGGTCAATATAAAAATATCATTCCTAATAATGAGAAAACCATCCACGTATAGTACGAGGAAGATAATAGCACTCCCACTGATCTTTTTGAAAATACATGATTCCTCCTCATTTTTGATGAAACCAAATAATTTGATCACATCATTAAATCGAGTATTCCAGCTCCAATATGTTTGCTTAAGTCCATATATGGATCTTTGCAGCTTGCATACTTTGTGATCAGCATCACTGGATGAGAAACCTTGTGGCTGTTCCATATAGACATCTTCCTTAAGGTATCCATTTAAGAATATCGTTTTCACATCCATTTACCATATTTTATAATCAAAATAGGCTACAATAGTAAGCAATCTGCGGATGGACTTTAGCTTAGCTACTGACGAAAAGATATCCTGATAGTCAATGCCTTCGTGCTGACTATACACTTTTGCCACTAATCTAGCTTTGAACGTCTCCACATTTCCATCTACACCAATCTTTCTCTTGTAGATTCATTTACACCCAATAGGTACTATACCTTCTGGTGGATCTACCAAGGTCTAGACTTGGTTTGAGTTCATTGAGTAAATTTCTGACTTCATTGCCTCTAACCATTTCTCAGAGTCGATATTTGATATCGCCTCGTCATAAATTTTGGGATCATCACCATGAACCCCATTACTTACGAGGAACATTTTCTCTACTTCCTCTGAGATAGTACCTAAGTGCCTCTTAGTAGGATGGAAAACTCTTTTCGATCTACGAGGTGGAGGAGGTAGTGATTGTATTGGCTCAACCTGATTTGGTTCCATAGGATCCTTAGCTCGTTGCTCTTATGAGACTTTCTCCTCACATTTGATCTGCTTTCCAATGCCGTTATCTTGAATAAATTATTTTTCAAGAAAGATGGTATGCCGACTCATAATCACATAATGGTCTTTTGGAATGTAAAAATAATATCCTAATGACTCTTTAGGATATCCTATAAATCGAGCTCTAAAGGACCTATAATCCAACTTATCCGCTTGTTGTCTTTTGACGTGAGCTGAACAATCCAAAATTCTTAGATGACTCAAACTTGGTTTCTTACCATGCCATATCTCATACGATATAGTAGGAACGATTTTAGAGAAAATCCTATTCAGTAAATATATTACAGTTAATAGACTATGTTTCCAAAGAAAATCAGGAAGGTCAGTGAAGCACATCATGGATTGGACCATATCTTATAGGGTTCGATTCCTCCATTCCAAAACCACATTGAGTTGAGGTGTTCCAGGTGGAGTCCATTAAGAGACTATGCTATTTTGCTTGAGATAGTCCAAAAATTTCTGACTAAGTTATTCACCTCCTCGATTTGATCAAAGAAAATTAATGGGTTTTTTAGTTTGCTTTTCGACTTCATATCTGAATTTCTTAAACTTTTCAAAAGCTTCAGACTTATGTCTCATAAGATAAACGTACCCATACCGAGATAAATCATTGATAAAGGTTATGAAGTAGATAAAGTTGCCTCTAGTCGATACATCAAATGGGCCACAAACATTAGTATGTACTAGGGCAAGTAGATCTATGGCCCTTTCTCCATGTTCAATAAAAAGGAGCTTAGTCATTTTGCCATGAAGACATGACTCACAAATTGGATATGACTTGAAAGTCAACGGACTTAGAAGCCCAGTTTTTTCCAGTTTGTTAACACTATCTTCTACTATATGACCTAGCCTTAGGTGCCATAGATACCTATCATTTGGACTATCCCTAAATCATTTTGATCTTAGGGCTTTCACATTTAGCTCGATATTAAAGGCAGATACATCAATATGTAATTGATAAAGACCGTTAATGAGAAAACAACTTATAATTTTATTTTTTTTATAAAGAATATTACAATGGTCCTTAATAGAACTAATTACTTAGCCTTCTTGTGTTAAACATGAAACAAAAATCAAATTTCTGCTTGCACCAAGCACGTAATAACAATCCCTAAGAACTAAATCTAAGCCAGACGATAGTCGAATAGGATAGGTTCTCATGGCCACGGTAGCAACTCTTGCTCTATTTTCGACATGTAGGATCATCTCACTATCCCCCAGCTTCCTGCTATCCTCAATATCGTACATAAAAGTGCACAAATGAGCACTAGAATCAGAGTCAAGCACCCAACTGGATGCATAAAAAATCGTAAGGTTAGATTCAATAATGAGCATACCTCTAGAAGGACCTATCTCCTTCTTATTCTTCAGGTTCGCCAGGTATATAGGGCAGTTCTACTTCCAGTGGCTATCAGTATTACAATGAAAATACTTTTCTTTGTCAGTGGCCTTGTTCTTTAGCTCCATCTTCTTTTTCTTTTCACCTTCCACCTTTTGCCTTTTCACAGACTTCTTCTACTTTCCAAAAGATTTTCTCTTAGAAGATGTCTATTTCATAGCAAGTACCGAGCCTTTAGAACCTTTCATAGAAAACTCAGCAGTAATCAACATGTTCATAAGCTTGGCCAGAGTACTCTGAAGTTTATGGATATGGTAGTTCATGATGAACTGTCCATATGCTTCAGTCAAGGATTGCAGTATTATATCATTCTGTTGATCCTAATCTAACTTCACTCCAAGCTTTTCAGGCTCTTCCAAGTCCTTAATCATCATTAGATAATGATCTAAGACTGACTGCCCATCATACATTTTAGCCTTAAATAGTCATGTAGTAATCTGATATTTGACTGCACGACTCTATTTACCAAACAACTCTTGCAGGTGAGCCAACATTTGGCGGGCAATCTTGATATCTTCATGTTGGCACTGAAGCTCATCAGACATTGAGCCCAATATATAGTATCTGACCATATTATCTACATCTGTCCATTTATCAAGATACGTTCTCTATTCAGCAGATGGATGGACTGGTAAGGTGGTGGAATCCTGGTCCAATACATGAGTTAACTTCTTGAAACTCAAAATAATTTTGAAGTTCTAGAGTCAATCCTTATAATTGAGTCCGATCAGTATATGGGTGTCCAGGATATGGGCTAGTGGGTTGGATGCAGACATTTTTCTTTTCCTATAGAGAGTAAAAGTTTCTTGTTAGATTTTGTAATTAAGACTTAAAATAATTTATTTAAGGATTTGTTGGGGATAAACTCCGCTCCTATCGAAGACCAGTTCGATCCTCAGCCTAATGCAACCAGCAACCGTGGAAGAGCTTCAGCGGATGGGTCTTAGTCGTACCGCTTCAGCCGATCGATCTCCTCAATGGTCGAGCTCCTTCGAACCCCTTCAGCCGGCCAAACTGCATAGCGACTGAGCTCCTTGGACTCCCAACGGTCGAGCTCCTTCGAACCCCTTCAGTCAACCAAACTGCTTAGCAGTTGAGCTCCTTCGAACCCCTTCAACCGACTGACCTGCTTAGCTACTGAGCTCCTTAGACTCTCAACGATCGGGCTTTAGCCAAACCCCTCAATGATTGAGCTTCAGTCAGACTCCTGCAAGAGCCAAACTCTCTTCGTGCCCTTTCAGTCAGACGCCTGCAAGAGCCAAACTCCCTCCAAACATCCCCTTTGGCCAGACTTCTTCAGGAGCTAGACTCCTCCCAAACATCTCCTTCGATCGATTGAGCTCCTTTTGAACTCCCCAGCGATCGAGCCTTAGCCGCATACCTCCAGCCAGATGCCTACGGGTGTTGAACTCCTTCCGAGCTTCTCCTTCAGCAGTCCAAACTTCTTTGGAATCGATATATGTTGAAGTCCACCAATCAATGCCTACTTTCTGAGAGCCATGGTTTTTAAAGCTGGATGAACGATCACCATCAGTCTGCCACAGGTAATGCTACAGGCGACTCCGCCAGACCTCGAGCAGCCCACCACTGTCGGATGGTATGGCTATCACTTTCGACCTGACGATACCATCCTCTCCACATCAAAATCGATGCAGTCTCGAGCGGTCCGCCAGCAGCTGCAGCTGCCACCATTAAGCTCCACCTATAAAAAGGACCCTTCAGATATGCTAACTCTAAGCTTTAATCTCTAAGCTTTTCTCTTCTTCTCTAAGCTCTTTGGAACTCATTCTCGAGCACTCCATTCTTGTTGGCCAGAGCTGACTTGATCGTCGGAGGGTCCTACTGGAGCCACCCCCCACTGGCTCTGGATGGGACTTTATTTTGCAGGTCTCTGATGGTGACCTCACCCACCTCCCCTCCAGCTGATTCCGACGATGATCAGATTCTGCATCAACAGATTTGATTTTTAAACAAATTAGCTTTCACTAATTTCTTGGATCCCTACACTTCCTCCGTAGAGATGTGAAAATCTCCATGATTAATGATTTCTACTGGGTGGTGCAGTCCCACCAACCGACTTATCACCTCACCTAACAGTTATTGGTGATGGTTTAGCTAATGAGAGAACAACTCTTGTCCAATAATTCTCTAATCATGGTGCCCCCAAGATTGGTCTCTAATTCATGAATCTCATCATGCCTGGAATATTGATTGACTCCTTAGTTAAGTCAGACCCACCATTTGCACAGATTGGATTCCTAATTGGGTCTCTCACTGTATCTAGAATACTGAGTCCAATCCATCCTCTAGCACGTAGCATCCAATGCCTAATAGACATGGTTGCATCTTTCCGGTGCAACTGAACCACTATGACCAGCCGAGAATAATAAACCTCGAAAAGGGCCCGCACATCTACAATGGTGGAAGACCTTAGACTTAATCTTTTCCTATGGAGATTTGATTTAGGTCTCTTTAAACTTGACTTGATATAGCCATAACCATTATGACTAACCAAGTGGCATGGGTTAGCTCAAATTATTAGCCACCTCAGATCAGGACTGAGTCAATAAATATGACTAGATAAGTGAGATCGGTGGAATGAATTTGCCATTTACTCAATAAGAATGCATTCGAGTCGAGTAGCTCCCAATTAAAAATCAGTCCGTCATATCTGCCAAACTTACCTTAGACACCAAATTATTGAGCCAGAACCAATCGGGTTAGCCTATAATCCAAACTCTAACCACTAAGCCTAATTAGGTCTTAACTTAATCAATCACTCATGTGACTTGACCTTGACCCAAACTTAATCCTATTTGGCTGGCCAATTTAAGCACTCTTGATCCCATCTAATCAACTCTTGATTTGGTTTGATCAACCGCTTGACCTAATTGAGCTATCCAAGCTTGAACCCAATTTTATGAATATATCTTAGATCTAAAATTCTTAGTTTTAGATATAATATATTTCATAACCTTAATTCTTAATTAAGTATAGGGTTCATAAATAAAATATATAAATAAAATTTTAGGATTTCAAGATCTAGGATTTGCAGAAAATAAGTTTTTTATTTCTGATTATGGATGAATGTGCAACACCCCTACACATCATAAGAACACCCCATCGAATAGAAGGAGAGGGCCTTTAAATCATACTTTATTCTTATGATCGGACGGCCAAGGGGAATGTCCTAATCAAAAATATGATGAATCTACAAAACTAGTTAGATCTACATATATATCATATATATAAAATTGATCTAACATAAAAATATATTTTGCATACATCTCATGTGTCATATCATGCATATTTTTAGATCTAAATTATCTCATAAACATCTAAAAATTAAAATTCCTGTTGGATCTTATCAAATTAAATTTATTCTAGATAACCTTGTAGAACTATTCTACAACTAGTCTAAACATGTATCTATCATATCTCATATGAACAAAATTAAATAAATTTATTTTCTATTTTTTAAATATAATTATAATATTTATAATATTAAAAAAGGGTAAATAAATAAATTTAAAATTATAATTAATTAAAATAAAATTATGATCATCCTAGACTACACTTAGAATAATTATATTCCTAGTTTGGTCATGCATCTCATACATCTTAGATCTAGATTATTTAATTTTTTTAATTTCTAATTTTAGATCTAATCATATCTAATGTGATATCTAAAATTATCTAATTATCATATCAAAATTATATTAAAATTAGATCTAAATAACTATGGAACCTAGCTCTGATACCAGTTGTAAGGAAAACTCTGTTTCTCAGATCAGGTTCGTTCAAATCTAATTTGATCAAAAAAAATATTTAAAATTTTTTTCTTTGATCAAAATCATATTTGAGACTCTTCAGATCAAATTTTATCAATTTAATAAAATAAAAATGAAATAAAATAAATTAAATCTAATTTAATTGTACCTTGTTATGGGTAATCCTATTACACTATGATGATCTCGATGTTTGCCTGAGGTTCTGGATGTAGCCTCGCAAGCGCCTAGCCTTTACCGATAGTCACTTAGATAGGATTTGGAGATATTCTTCTTCTCAATCTATACTCCAAATATTAGATCTGGATCTAATCTTGAAGGTCTTCAAAATACCTTTTGAAGATCAGGTGTTGTCTCTTGCAACAGTGCTGCCTTTTTCTTTCTTGTTGCCTTTCTCTTGCTTGGATCACACCAAACTCGAGCCCAAAGCTTCTTGGGCATGGAGAGGGAGGGAGAAAAGCTTTGTGGCATGGGCAAAGGATAGAGCATTTGAATCCTAAGCGTAAGTAGGATTTATATAGACCCTACTGCGCCATGCAGTGCCACATCATCTCGACCAATCATGGCACTTCGTGCAATCAAATCTAAATTTGATGGTGGGATGACATCATCTGATATAATCAAATTAGAGTCCCTCATAAACCTCCTTAGGTGGTGCCAAGACTGGTCAAAGATGACTCTTTGGTGCCACCTAAGTTGAATGCATGAAGTAACTGGAGTCCCATCTATTTGGGACTCCAATCCTTATCCACTTTGGGCGGATGCCTCCTTAGGCGTGTGCCCCTTGCCTTTCTATTATTTAGTAGGTGGACAAGGGGCAAAGCTCTCTCCTATGGGTGCATGATATATGGACAGATGTCTAAGTATCAAAGGTCAATATTTGACCAAAGTCCAAAGACAAGAATTAGCAGGTGATGGAAAATAGCAGGTGTTATCTCAAGTTTATCTCATAAATTAAGACAACCCTTTTCTAATCTAAACAAGCTCCAGTGAGACCAAGTAAAGGTTCTTGAGTGAGCCCAAACATATTTGGCTCAGTTGAGATAAATTTTAATGATTGTTGAAGGAGAATATCAGGCTCAATCATGTGCTAGCACGATTTTCTTGAACCTAATTGAATCTTATTCAAATCAATTAAACTAGGTTAGTCCAATTGATGATATAAAGATCCAAATCCTTATTTGTGTGATCTAGTTAGGTTCAGTTCCTATGGTAATGGGATATATCATGACCTCTATCACTGATATCATCGAAATAACTTCTGATGGATCAGAACTTTTTCGATTTAGACAAATAGTATGATCGATAATCCAAATCATTCTAATTGCTCCCAAAATTCACTAGTGACACCTAGCAGCATATGGTGGAAACCCATTAGAACTGAAAATGAACCTCTTGGTGCAGTTATCTGTGTGATTAAGTTTTTCCATCTTAAGCTCCGATCGGATTAGGGTTAAGGTGATCTTGTCAAATCCTAATTTCCATCATATGAATTAATCATTCGATTCAAGTCCAATATAAAAATTCTAATAGAAATTCTTTTTATTATTTCACTCTACCATGGCCATGGGCTTATGGACTTGATTCTCATAATCATCATAGGGCTACTCCTTATCTACCGAGGTAGATAGATCTCCTATTGGTGTAATCCAATTCCTACAATGAACATGCTATAGCCAACATATACACCTTATGGTTCCGAATGGCTAGGAGATCGAGTTATGGTGTAGTCAAACTATAACACTCTCAAGGTAAACTGTCAATGCACCTCAGGTCAAAGAACTAGACACACAACTACAGCTTCGATCCAGTCATTGATGAGAATGTAGACTTTCTGATGACTGCTCGAGGTGGTCACGCTTAGTGCCCTTATTCTCTAACAAGTACCTGTACTCTCGCTCTGATGTCTCTACATCATAGACTCAAGACTCATCTATCCTAAAGAAGCGATCGTACACCAACCTTCTGGATCAATCACCACTTCATGATGATCCTACAGTTGGGAGCATTTTATGAGTTAATAAAAAATTCATGTCTTAAATTTTCAACTCTTGAAAATATGAACTATCATTATCATTAACTCAAGGGATGTATCATAGATACTTTCAAATACACACTATGATAGAAAATAATCTATTTTATTATTTATAGTCAAAATTATAATTTTGTCCTTAGATGTGTATTACATGTGTTAGCCAACTCTAGCTTCTAGGGCATACATATCTAACAAGGTATTATCTCAAATTTATCTCATAAATTAAGACAATTCTTTTCTAACCTAGACAAGCTTCTATCAGACCAAGTAAAGATTTCTGAGTGAGCCCAAACATATTTGACTCAGTCAAGATAAGCTTTAATTATTGTTGAAGAAGAACATTAGGCTCAATTGTGTGCTAGTAGGATTTTCTTGAACCTAATTGAATCTTATTCAAATCAATTGAACTAGGTTAATCCAATGGATGATATCCAAATCCAAATCCTTATTTGTATGATCTAGTTTGGCTCAGCTCCATATGGTAATTGGATATGTTGTGATCTTTATCATCGACATCATCAAAACACCTTCTAATGGATCAGAACTTTTCTGATTCAGACAACTAGTATGATCGATCATCCAAATCATTCTAATTGCTCCCAAAATTCACTAGTGACACCTAGCAACATATGGTAGCAACCCATCAAAACTGAAATCGAACCTCTCGATATAATTAACTATGTCATTAAGTTCATCTATCTTGAGCTCCGACCGAATTGGGGTTAAGGTGATCTTGTCAAATCCTAATTTTTGTCATATGAATTAATCATTTGATTCAAGTCCAATGTGAAAATTCTAATAGAAATTCTTTCTATTATTTTACTCTGCCATGGCTATAGACTTATGGACTTGATTCTCATGATCATCATAGGGCTGCTCCTCATCTACCGAGGTAGATAGATCTCCTATTGATGCAATTCAATTCCTACAATAAACATGCTATAGCCAACATACACCTTAGGATTTTGAATGGCTAGGAGATCGAGTTATGGTGTAGTCAAACTATAACACCCTCATGATGAGCTGTCGATGTACCTCAGATCAAAGAACCAGACACACTACTACTGCTTCGAGCCAGTCATCGATGAGAAGGTAGACTTTCTGATGACTGCTCAAGGTGGTCACGCTCAGTGCCCTCATTCTCTAATGAGTACTCGTATTGTCACTCCGGTGTCTCTACACCATAGACTCAAAACTCATATATCCAAAAGAAGCGATTGTACACCAACCTTTTGGATCAATCACCATCATCATGATGATCCTACGATCGGAAGCATTTTATGAGTTAATAATAAAAATTCATGTCTTAAACTTTTAACTCTTGAAAATATGAACTATCATTACCATTAACTCAAGGGATGTTTCATAAATACTTTCAAATACACACTGTGATAGAAAATAATCCATTATATTATTTATAGTTAAAATTATAATTTTGCCCTTAGAAGTGTATTACAAGTGTCAGCCAATCTGACTTCTAGGGCACACATATCTACAAAGTGATATAGCTATCAAGCAGAAGGATACCTACAACTCCAAAGATGGTGTGGAGAAATAAACCAAGGACTTCAGCAGCAGATGCGGTCATCCTGAAGGCCTCAAAGGAAGCTCAGTAGTTGAAGAAGAATGGCAATGGCAAGGTGAGCATGAGGGGCTATCAGGACATACAGGGACAACAGGATCATGTAGGAGGATATTGCAAGGTATGCCAAGGCTTGGGCTTACCAAGGTGGAGATTGTAGGTGATGTGGTGCTCCAAAGCCTTGGGAGGCCATAAATAGATCTAGGGTGAGGGCTCCGGGGAGGCTAGGATAGGTGTTATCCTAGGGTGGAGGTGGCATGTAGCTCTCCATGGTCTTGAGGTTCAGGTATTGAGGGCCTCAAGAGGCTTGGTTGGTGCTTCGAAGATCTGAGATTCAAGATAAAGCAAGAAATCAAAGCTGGAGAATCAAGACAGTAGAAAGAACATTTTTTTTAAGTTAGTCAGCTCAGTCCAAAATTGGGTCGGCTAAGTCTCAGCGCATAGGCAAAATAAAAAGATTGAGTTTTGAGACTGTAGGCACGGCACAGAACTACGCCATCTTAGTTTCAGACTGAGCTGATCTACTAAAAATTAGCCGACTCAATGCTGAGACTGAGCCGACTAAGTGTGTGGGTAGAGTTATGTGAGTGTCTATTTTGGGCTACGATCTAGGTTGATCCTATGGGTCTTAAGACCTAGTTTGAAAGGTCTTAAGGGGGCTAATTCATGTATGAGTTATGATTAGATCCAGGGGATGAGAGCATGTGAGACTTGGGCTCGGTGAGTGCTTTCATGTATTGGATTAGTCTAAGAAAGTTTTTCAGCTATGGTTTATTAGGATTCATATAGAAACTCTAGGATATATAAATCAGGATATTATAACTTTTACAAGAGAAGTGAATACAATTAAGCTTTTCTTCCTAACTCTCTTCTCTCTTCTCTTTGGTTCCAACAGTAAAACCCTAGCTTCTCTCATCTTTCTTAGATCTTCTTTAGTTTGCTGGATTAAAACTCAGGTTCATGCAAGAGATTTGATCTACGGCTGTGGCTCTGAGCAGCCATAGGAACAACAGATTTGTGGTGCTCCAAAGTCTTGGAAAGCCACGGGAGGAGTTGGCGTGTTGGCTTCAGAGATTCCAAGGGCTTGGTTGGTGCTTTAAAGATCTAAGATTCATGGTGGAGCAAAAAATCAAAGTCAGAAAATCAAGACTATAGAAAGGATATTTTCTACAGGTTAGTCGGCTCAGTCCAAAACTGGGTTGGCTAAGTCTTAGTGCATGGGCAAAATAGAGAGCTACGCATTTGAAACTACTGGCATGGCATAGAATTAGACCGATGCAGTTTCAAACTGAGCCAACCCAATGAAACTTAGCCAGCTTAGTGCTAAGACTGAGCCGGCTCAGTGCGCGGATAAAGTTACGCAAGGGTCTATTTTGGGCTAGGGTCTGGGTTGATCCTAGGGGTCTTAAGGCCTAGTTTGAGAGATCTTAAGGGGGCTAATTTATATATCGGTCGGGTCTAGATCCAAAGGATGAGAGTATGGGAGATATGGGTGTACATGGGCTCGGTGAGGGCTTTCATGTATTGAGTTAGTCAGGACAGTTTTCCGATCGGGTCTAATGGCTATGTATAAATACATAGGTTGTATTAGGATTTCATAATGCTATGAATGCTATGGAATACAGACCTTTTCTCCCTTAATTCTCTCTTCTTCTCTTCTCTCCAGTGTAGTTGCACTAGATTCTTGAAGAAGCCTTGGAGAGAGGGGCACCTCCCTCAAGCCCAACAGGGAGGTGTCCCAGCATAGATCTAGGTGTTGGATCTATAGTTTGCTGTCCATAGAGAATGTCATAGGTTCCTTCAGATCCGTACTAAAGATTAGGGACTTCTGCAACATAGTATCGAGCTTGTGATGTCAAGGATGATTGGCATTCGAGCGATATCATAGGTCTATAATTTGGTATCAGAGCTAGATGATGCTTGGGATGTTGTAAATGGCAATATGGTATCAGAGCCAGATTTCAGAGCCTGATGGTGCATGGAAGGGAAGGAGAAGTCATACAAGATGAAATCAAAAATTTGCACAAGGATTCCATGGTATGTCTCAAATCTACCTTGTTGTTGCTGTGGTTTGGTAAATCGAGAGTAGCGAGTTGAAGGTGGAGTTTGAGAGAACTAACGGAAAGAGATTTTCTCAGGGTGGAAGGATTGGGTGCATGATTTGTTGATCAATCTTGGTGGAAAGGTCGAGGTGTATGATGGTTATGTGATAAGTAGGGAGCGCTGAAGTGCTACAGTAGCACTTCCTTAGAGTTGCAAGGCTAAGAGAGGCTCGGCGATGCAGCAGCCGAGGGAGGTATCTCAGCAGAGAGCATCAGAATTTTCTTAAAAGATGGGTAGTGTAGGGCTGTTGAAGGAAGGTTTTCTAAGGGATAATGGTCGAAGGAAGGTTGAAGAAGTGACTATACATCCTTCAGTGTCAGGAAAGCGAGGAAGTAGTCGGGGGTGCATTCAGTAGTTCGATCAGAGCATGGATTTACGAAGCCTTGAGAGTGATGGAGATGGATGATCCATGAAGGTCCAATAGGTTAGGGCTCGATGGCTGTATAGTGGCATAGAGATGAGTTAGGAAGTATTGAAGTGCTGCAGTAGTGCTTTCCTAGAGGCACGAGACTGAGAGAGGCTCGGTGGTGTAGCAGTCGAGGAGTGTATCTCGGTATAGAGTGTCAGTGGTATCTCAGGGGGATCGAGTGTAGGTCTCAGGAAGAGCCAGGAGGTCTCAGGTAGTCGAAAGTATTGTGGATCAGGTTTTTTTTGTAGAAGCATCAGAGAGAGTTGCAGTTCAGATGGAGAATTGTTCTCCAGGCATAACTAAAGTAATGGCTGGTGTAGGAGCAAAAGGGAAGGACTAGGATGTAATTTTCTAAGGTTCAGTCATTGGATTCAGAAGAGTTGGATGAGCTCTTGGGTTTTGGAGGTGCCCATAGATTGCGAAGGTATCCAAGATGGCTTCAAAACGGTCCGCAGAGTGCGGAGGGTCCGAAGGGATAGCAATGATGTTCGAGGTACAATGGTAGGCCCAGCAGTGCAGCGTTGAGTGATTGGCCTCGAAAGACTTAGAGATAGAGTTGACTTCTATGGCATTAGGGGGACTTCAGTTTTAGGTGGAGCATTGGACAGAGGTGGCTTCATGGATAGAGGAAGCTGTGACATGGGTTCAGAGCAGAGAGATGCAGAGGGAGGAACTATATCCCAGCACCAATGTCGGGGCTATACAAATCTAGTTGGAGAGGATTATGCAAGAAGATTGGCATGGCTCTGAGGGGATAATGTCAGTGTAGAATCAGGATATGCGATGAGTGCAGGTATAGGAACATTGCATGATCTCTAGGAAAGTTCAGAAAAAGTGATGCAGCTGCTAAGCAGAATGGATCCTACAATTTCAAGATGGTGTAGAGGTGCAAGCCAAGTTCTTTAGCGGTAGAGGCGGTCATCCTAAAGGCCTCAAGGGTGCACAATAGCTGAAGAGAATAGGCAGAGGCGATGATTGTATAAGGGGTTGTCTAGTGGGGAGGGTGTTAGATATATGTGCCCTAGAAGCCAGAATTGGCTGACACTTGTAATACACTTCTAGGGGCAAAATTGTAATTTTGACTATAATTAATGAAATGGATTATTTTCTATCACATATGTATATTTAGTGTCTGTGATACATCCTTTGAGTTAATGGTAATGATAATTCATATTTTCAAGAGTTGAAAATTTAAGACATGAATAATCATTATTAACTCATAAACAGCTCCCGACCATAGGATCATCACGAGGATGGTGATTGATCCGGAAGGTTGGTGTACGAATCGCTTCTCTTTAGTAGATGAGTCTTGAGTCTACGGTGTGGAGACACCGGAGCGAGAGTACAGGTACTCGTTAGAGAACGAGGGCACTGAGCGTGACCACCTCGAGTAGTCATTAGGAAGTCTACCTTCTCGTCAATGACTGACTCGATGCTGCAGTAGTGTGTCTGGTTCTTTGACCTGAGATGCATCGGCAGT
Source organism: Cocos nucifera (assembly GCA_006176705.1). NCBI lineage: Eukaryota > Viridiplantae > Streptophyta > Magnoliopsida > Arecales > Arecaceae > Cocos > Cocos nucifera. Next base: position 103,810 of record QRFJ01003234.1, read on the forward strand.
TCACCTTGAGGGTGTTATAGTTTGACTACACCATTACTCGGTCTCCTAGCCATATGGAACCCTGAGGTGTATGTTGGCTATAGCATGTTCATTGTAGGAACTGGATTGCATCAAGATGGGAATCTATCTACCTCGGTGGTAGAGGAGTAGCCCTATGATGATCATGAGAATCAAGTCCAGAAATCCATGGCCATGGTAGAGTGAAATAATAGAAAGAGTTTCTATTTAGATTTTCACATTGGACTCGAATCGAATGATTACATCATATGACAGAGACTAGGGTTTGACGAGTTCACCTTAACCCTAATCTGATCGGGGCTCAAGATAGAAGAACTTAATCACACAGGTAGCTGCACCAAGAGGTTCGCATTCAGCTCTGATGGGTTGCCACCATATACTGCTAGGTGTCACTGGTGGATTTTGGGAGCAATTAGAATGATTTAGATGATCGATCATTCTAGCTGTTCGAATCAGAAGAGTTCTGATCCATCGAAAGGAGTTTCGATGATGTCGATGATAGAGATCATGACATATCCCATTACCATACAGAACTGAACCTAACTGGGTCACACAAACAAGGGTTTGAATCTGGTGATCATCAATTGAACTGATCTAGTTCAATTGATCTGAATGAGATTCAATTAGGTTCAAGGAAATCGTGCTAGCACTCGATTGAACCTAACGTTCTTCTTTTACTATCATAAATAAGTTGTCCTGACTGAGCCAAAGGAGTTTGTGCTCAATCAGAGGCCTTCATATGGTCTGACTGGAGGTTGTCCAAGTCAGAATAGGTTGTCTTATTTGTAAGACATTACCTGCCATTTTTGGTCACCTGCCATTTCTTGTTCTTTGACTTTGGTCAAAAGTCTACCTTTGACTGGTCAAACGTTGACCATTGACCCTTTGACTTTTGACCACATGTCATGCACCTATTGGAGAGCTGGTGGGGGCTTGTCCCCCTGCCAGAACCTGGCAAGGAGAAGGGCGCACGCCAAGGGTGGCGTGAGCCCAAGTAGGAGGCGCCTAGGAGTCCTTGTTGGACAAGGACTCCACCTCCCTTTAGGATTCCAATCAGAGTTCTACTAAGAATCCAGTTTGACTGGTCTTAGGCACCCTCTAAGGAGGAATCCAGGGGTCTCTTTTTCAACCAATCAGATTTAGATCTGATTTCACAAAGGGTTGTGATTGGTTGAGAGGAAGAGGAGTTGGATCACGCTTAGTCTATAAATAAGACCCTGCGCCCAACCCTAATTCCAATGCTATTAGATACGCCCCAAGGCTGCCTCTCCCCTCCTTCTCCATGCCATACTCTCTTCTCCCCTTGCTCTCCACGTCCAAAAGTGTTTTGGACTTAGTTTGGTGCGATTCAGATCAAGGAAAGGCGATCAAAAGCAAGAAGGCTGCGCTGCTGCAAAAGGACGACTGCAGATCTTCAAAAGAGTTTTGAAGATCCTCCAGATCAGATCCAGATCTGATTTTTGGAGGTGTGATAGAGAAGAAGAGGATTCTCCAGATCCAACCCGAGTGGATACCGGTAGAGGCCAGGCGCTTGCGTGGCTAAGATCCAGAACCTTCCGCTGCAATCAGGATCATCTACAGGGTAATAGGATTACCCAAATCAGGTAAATTAAATTTGATTTAATTTATCTTATTTTATTTTATTTATTAAAATAATAAGAATCAGATCTGAAACATATCAAGATCTGATTGAGATCAAGAGAAAATTTTTGAAATATATCTCTTGATCTAATCAGATCTGAACGAACCTGGACCGGGAAATCAGGATTTCCCTTCAACTGGTATCAGAGCCATGGTTCTAAAATTGTTTAGATCTGATTTTAATTTTATTTTAATTAGAAAATAAAGTGATTTCAGATGTCACATGAGATGTGATCAGATCTGAAATCAGAAAAATTAAAATTAAATGATTTGGATCTAAGAACATGAAGATATGCATGACTAGTTCTAGAATAGAATAGTTCTATAGAATAGTTTTGCATGTCTTTGATTTAATCTGATTAAATCATATTTTAGATCTTCTTATTTACTATTTTCTGATATTATAAGTGTTATAATAACATCTGATAAACAGCAAATAAAAATTATTTAATTTTAAATATCATATGAGATATGATAGATGCATGACTAGACTAGTTGTAGAATAGTTCTACATAATTGTCTAGATTAGAATTTATTTTGATTAGATCAATTTAAATCTAATTTTTTAGATTATTATGTGATAATTTAGATCTGAAAACATGCATGATTTGATACATGAGATGTATGCAAAATATGCCTTGATTAGATCTAAATTTGTATATGAGATATATGATATAGATCTATAACTGTTTTGTAGATTTACATGTTCCTGATTAAGGCGTTCCTCTTGGCCGTCCGGTCATAAGAACGAAGAAGGGTTTAAAGGCCCTCTCTTCCCATTCGATGGGGTGTTCTTATGACGTGTAGGGGTGCTGCGTGTTCGTCCTTAATCAGAAACCCAAAACTTACTTTCTGCAAAACCCTAGATCCTGAAACCCTAGGATTTATTGTGCATATTTTGTTTATGAACCCAACTTAATTAAGAATTAAGTTTATGGAATATTAATTAGGTCTAAAATTGAGAATTTCAGATCTAAGACATATTCATAATACTGGGTTCGGGCTTGGGTAGCTCAATTAGGTCTAAGCGGTTGATCAAACCGAATCAAGAGTTGGTTAGATGGGATCAACAATGCTTAAATTGACCAGCCTAATAGGATTAAGTCTGGGTCAAGATCGAGTCACGATCAAGCAAGACCTAATTAGGCTCAGAGGTTAGAGTCTGGATTGTAGGCTAACCCAATTGGTTCTGACTCAACAATTTGGTGTCTAAGGTAAGTTTGGCACAGACGACCGACTGGTTTTTAATTGGAAGCTACTCGACCTGAATGCGTTCTTGTGCGAGTTAACGGCATATTCCTTCCACCGGTCTCACTTACCTGGCCATATCTGTTGACACAGTTCTGATCTGAGGTGGTCAATAATCCGAGCTGAACCCATGCCACTAGGTTAGTCATAATTGTTATGACTAAGCCAAGTCTAGTTTAATGAGACCTGAATCAATTCTCCCTAAGAAAAGATTAAGTCCGAGGTCTTCCACCATTGTAGATGTGCGGGCCCTTCCCGGGGTTGATTGTTCTCGGCTGGATACAGTGGCTCAGTTGCACCGGGAAGACGCAACCATGTCTATTAGGCATTGGATGCTATGGGCTGGAGGATGAGTTGGGCTCAATATTCCGGATACGGTGAGAGACCCAATTAGGAACCCAGTCTATGCAAATGGTGGGTCTGACTTAACTAAGGAGTGGATCAATATTCCGGATACGGTGAGATTCATGAATTAGAGACCAAGTTTGGGTGCACCATGATTAGAGAATCATTGAACAAGAGTTGTTCACTCATTGGCTAACCCATCACCAATAACTGTTAGGTGAGGTGATGAGTCAGTTGGTGAGACCGCACCACCCACTAGAAATCATCAATCGCGGAGATTTTCGCATCTCTACAGAGGGAGTGTAGGGATCCGAGAAAATAGTGGGAGCTAATTTGTTTAAAAATAAAATCCCTAAACAAATTGGTCAAGTCAAAATTACAGTATCTAACTAGAATCTTTGACTCTCTACAGGAAAATGTCTGCGTCCAACCCACTGGCACGTATCCTAGACACACATAGACTGACTGGACCCAATTATAAAGATTGGCTCAGGAACTACAAAATTGTTTTGGGTTCAGAGAAGTTAACACATGTTTTGGACCAGGACCCTCCCACCTTACCAGCTCGTCCATCCACTGAACAGAGAGCGTCTCTGGAAAAATGGATTGACGAAGATAATAAGGCCAGATACTACATGTTGGGCTCGATGTCTGATGAGCTCCAGCGCCAACATGAAGATATCGGGACTGCTCGCCAAATGTTGGCTCACCTGCAGGAGATGTTTGGTGAACAGAGTCGCGCAGCCAAATATCAAGTCACGAAATGACTTTTTAAGGCTAAGATGCGTGATGGGCAGTCAGTCCAAGATCACTGTCTGACAATGATCAAGGACATGGAAGAGCTTGAGAAGCTCGGTGTGAAGTTGGACTTGGACTTGCAGAACGATATTATTCTGCAATCCTTGACTGATGCATATGGGCAATTCATCATGAATTACCACATGCATAAACTTCAAAATTCCTTGGCCGAGTTGAATGAATATGCTGGTTACCGCTGAGCTTTCTATGAAAGGTTCTAAAGGCTCAGTTCTTGCTATGGAACGGACTTCTTCCAAAAGAAAGTCTTATGGAAAGAAAAAGAAGTCTGTGAAAAAGCAAAAGGTAGGAAGGATCAAAGAAGAAGAAGGCAGAACCGAAGAAGAAGGTCGATGGCAAAGGAAAGTGTTTCCATTGCAACAGCGACGGCCATTGGAAGCGGAACTGCCCTACTTACCTGGCCACCCTGAAAGAACAAGAAGGAAGGTCCTTCTGGAGGTATGCTCGTTATTGAGTCTAACCTTACGGTTTCTTCTGCATCCAGTTGGGTGCTTGACTCTGGTTCTAGTGCTCATCTGTGCACTTCTATGCAGGGTCTTGAGGATAGCAGGAGGCTGAGGGATGGAGACATGATCCTACGCATCGGTAATGGAGCAAGAGTTGCTGCAGTAGCCGTGGGAACATACCCTCTTCGATTACCATCTGGTTTAGACTTAGTTTTAAAAGACTGTTATTATGTGCCTGCAGCTAGCAGGAATTTGATTTCTGTTTCATGCTTAGCACAAGAAGGTTATGTGATCACCTTCTTTAAGGACCATTGTAACATTCTTTATGAAAGAAATAAAATTGCAAATGGTTTCCTTATTAATGGTCTTTATCAGCTACATATTGATGTACCTATTCTTAACTATCGAGCAAAACGTGAATGCCAAACGACCTAGGGATAGTCCAAACGACAGATATCTATGGCACCTGAGATTAGGTCATATAGCAGAAGATAGGATTAACAAATTGGAGAAAAATGGGCTATTGAGTCCATTGACTTTTGAGTCATATCCAACTTGTGAATCTTGTCTTCAAGGCAAAATGACTAAACTCCCTTTTGTTGGACATGGGGAGAGGGCCACAGATCTCCTTGCCCTAGTACATACTGATGTGTGCGGCCCATTTGATGTGCCGGCTAGAGGCAATTTTGTCTACTTCATTACCTTTACCGATGATCTGTCTAGGTATGGGTATGTGTATCTTATGAGACATAAGTCTGAAGCCTTTTGAAAAGTTCAAAGAATTCAGACATGAAGTAGAAAAACAAACTGGAAAACCCATTAAGGTTCTTCGATCAGATCGAGGAGGTGAATACCTTAGCCGGGAATTCCTAGACTATCTTAAGGAAAATGGCATAGTCTCTCAATGGACTCCACCAGGAACACCTCAACTCAACGGGGTTTCAGAACGGAGAAATCGGACTCTATTGGATATGGTTCGATCCATGATGAGCTTCACAGACCTCCCAGATTTTCTTTGGGGACATTCATTATTAACTTCAATCTATTTACTGAATAGGGTTCCCTCTAAAACCGTTCCTACCACACCGTATGAGATATGGCACGGTAAGAAACCAAGTCTGAGTCATCTCAGAATTTGGGGTTGTCCGGCTTATGTCAAAAGACAACAAGCGGACAAGTTAGAGTTTAGGTCCTTTAGAGCTCGATTCATAGGATATCCTAAAGAGTCATTAGGATACTATTTCTACATTCCAGAAGACCACAATGTGATTGTGAGTCGACATGCCATATTTCTTGAAAAATAGTTTATTCAAGATAGTGGCATTGGAAAGCAGATTAAGCTTGATGAGAAAGTCTCACAAGCAGAACGAGCTAAGGACCAAGTGGAACCAAATCAGGTTGAGCCAATAAGAACACTACCTCCTCCACCTCGTAGATCGGAAAGAGTTTCCCGTCCCCCTGAAAGATACTTAGGTATTATTTCAGAGGATGTAGAGGAAATGTTCCTCATAGGTAATGGTGCTCATGGTGATGATCCCAAAACCTACAACGAGGCGATATCAGATATCGACTCCGAGAAATGGCTTGAGGCAATGAAGTCAGAGAATTGACTCGATGCACTCAAACCAAGTCTGGACCTTGGTAGATCCACCAGAAGGTATAGTACCTATTGGGTGTAAATGGATCTTCAAGAGAAAGATTGGTGCAGATGGGAATGTGGAGACATTCAAGGCTAGACTGGTGGCAAAAGGTTATAGTCAACGCGAAGGCATTGACTATCAGGATACCTTTTCCCCGGTAGCTATGCTAAAATCCATCCGCACATTGCTTGCTGTTGCAGCCTATTTCGATTATGAAATATGGCAAATGGACGTGAAAACGGCATTCCTAAATGGATATCTTGAGGAAGATATCTATATGGAACAGCCGCTAGGTTTCACATCCAGTGATACTGATCACAAGGTTTGCAAGCTGCAAAGGTCCATATATGGACTTAAGCAAGCATCTCGGAGCTGGAACACTCGTTTCAATGATGTGATCAAAAAGTTTGGTTTCATCAAAAATGAAGAGGAACCATGTGTTTTCAAAAGGGTCAGTGGGAGCGCTGTTGTCTTCCTCGTATTGTACGTGGATGACATCCTCCTTATTGGGAATGATATTCCCATGTTGACATCAGTCAAGATGTGGTTGTCCAAGGAATTCTCCATGAAAGACCTAGGTGAAGCATCCTTTATTCTAGGAATTAAGGTCTATAGGGATAGACCGAATAGGATGCTAGGACTTTCACAGAAGATGTACATAGAGGAAGTACTAAAGAGGTTTAGTATGGAAAACTCTAAGAGGGGATTAATACCCTTCAGACATGGTATTCATCTTTCCAAGAAGATGTGCCCCAGCACACCTGAGGAAATAGAACGCATGAGCAAGATCCCTTATGCTTCTGCAATAGGGAGCCTCATGTATGCCATGCTATGTACACGACCTGATATAGCCCATGCTGTGAGTGTCACAAGCAGATATCAGTCAAATCCAGGTGAAGAACACTGGACTTCTGTGAAATGTATCCTTAAGTACTTGAGAAGAACTAAGGATATGATGTTGGTCTTTGGTAATGGAGAACTCCAAGTTCCAGGGATACACAGACTCGGACTTCATGTCCGATATAGATGATCGAAAGTCGACATCTGGAAGTCTGTTTGTGTGCAATGGTGGAGCTGTCAGCTGGAAGAGTTCCAAGCAAACTGTGATAGCAGATTCCACCATGGAAGCAGAATATATCGCTGCATCAGAGGCTGCAAAGGAAGCATTCTGGTACAAGAAGTTTGCTGCAGAAATTGGAGTAATGCCATCAGATGCCATTCCTCTATACTGCGACAACAATGGCGCCATAGCCCTTGCTAAGGAGCCGAGGTCTCACCAGAAGTCCAAGCACATTGAGCGGCGATACCATCCTCATCCGCGATTACCTTGAGAAAGGTTACGTTGAGGTCAAGAGAGTCAACTCCGCAGATAATGTGGCAGACCCACTTACAAAGCCGTTGGGCCAGCAGAAGATCGAAGCCCACCTTGAGAAGATGGGACTTAGACTTGTAGCCAATTGGCTTTAGGACAAGTGGGAGATTGTTAGATATATGTGCCCTAGAAGCCAGAATTGGCTGACACTTGTAATACACTTCTAGGGGCAAAATTATAATTTTGACTATAATTAATGAAAATGGGTTATTTTCTATCACATATGTGTATTTAGTGTCTGTGATACATCCTTTGAGTTAATGGTAATGATAATTCATATTTTCAAGAGTTGAAAATTTAAGACATGAATAATCATTATTAACTCATAAACAGCTCCCGACCATAGGATCATCACGAGGATGGTGATTGATCCGGAAGGTTGGTGTACGATCGCTTCTCTTTAGTAGATGAGTCTTGAGTCTACGGTGTGGAGACACCGGAGCGAGAGTACAGGTACTCGTTAGAGAACGAGGGCACTGAGCGTGACCACCTCGAGTAGTCATTAGGAAGTCTACCTTCTCGTCAATGACTGACTCGATGCTGCAGTAGTGTGTCTGGTTCTTTGACCTGAGATGCATCGGCAGTTCACCTTGAGGGTGTTATAGTTTGACTACACCATTACTCGGTCTCCTAGCCATATGGAACCCTGAGGTGTATGTTGGCTATAGCATGTTCATTGTAGGAACTGGATTGCATCAAGATGGGATCTATCTACCTCGGTGGTAGAGGAGCAGCCCTATGATGATCATGAGAATCAAGTCCAGAAATCCATGGCCATGGTAGAGTGAAATAATAGAAAGAGTTTCTATTTAGATTTTCACATTGGACTCGAATCGAATGATTACATCATATGACAGAGACTAGGGTTTGACGAGTTCACCTTAACCCTAATCTGATCGGGGCTCAAGATAGAAGAACTGAATCACACAGGTAGCTGCACCAAGAGGTTCGCATTCAGCTCTGATGGGTTGCCACCATATACTGCTAGGTGTCACTGGTGGATTTTGGGAGCAATTAGAATGATTTAGATGATCGATCATTCTAGCTGTTCGAATCAGAAGAGTTCTGATCCATCGAAAGGAGTTTCGATGATGTCTATGATAGAGATCATGACATATCCCATTACCATACAGAACTGAACCTAACTGGGTCACACAAACAAGGGTTTGAATCTGGTGATCATCAATTGAACTGATCTAGTTCAATTGATCTGAATGAGATTCAATTAGGTTCAAGGAAATCGTGCTAGCACTCGATTGAACCTAACGTTCTTCTTTTACTATCATAAATAAGTTGTCCTGACTGAGCCAAAGGAGCGCTCCCACTGGCACCCTTTTGGAAAAACACACGGATTTCTCATCATTTTTTGGAATGAAAACCAAACATTTTGATCACATTATTGAAATGAGTGTTCCAGCTCCGGATGCTTGCTTAGGGTCCATATATGACCTTTGCAGCTTGCAAACCTTGTTGATCAGTATACTGGATGACAATGATTATTCCATATAGATATCTTCCTTCAAGTATACATTTAAGAACGCGTTTTCACGTTCATTTTGTCATATTTCGATCGAAAAGGCTGCAACGGCAAGCATATGTGCGGATGATTTCAGCATAGCCATAGGGAAAAGGTATCCTAATAGTCAATTGCCTTCGCATTGGACTATAATCTTTTGCCACTAGTCTAGCCTTGAATGTCTCCACATATCCATCTGCACCAATCTTTCTCTTGAAGATCCATTTACACCCAATAGGTACTATACCTTCTTGTGGATCTACCGAGGTCCAGACTTGGTTTGAGTGCATTGAGTCAATTTCTAACTGCATTGCCTCTAGCCATTTCTCGGAGTCGATATCTAATATCGCCTCGTTGTAGGTTTTGGGATCATCACCATGAGCACCATTGCCTACGAGGAACATTTTCTCTATGTCTCATAAGATATACATATCCATACCTAGACAGATCATCGATAAAGATAATGAAGTAGACAAAATTGCCTCTAGCCAGCATATCAAATGGGCCGCACACATCTGTATGTACTAGGGCAAGGAGATCTGTGGCCCTCTCCCCATGTCCAATAAAAGGAAGTTTGGTCATTTTGCCTTGAAGGCAGGATTCACAAGTTGGATTGACTTGAAGGTCAATGACTCAAAGCCCATTTTCTTCATTTGTTGATCCTATCTTCTTATATGACCTATCTTAGGCCATAGATACCTATCATTTGGACTATCCATGGTTCGTTTGGCATCACGTTTTACTCGATAGTTAGAATAGTGTACATCAATATGTAGCTTAATAAATGACCATTAATAACCAAACATTTTGGAATTTATATTTACTTTCATTTAAAGAATGTTTACAATGGTCCTTAAGAAGGGTAATCACATAGCCTTCTTGTGCTTAGCATTGGAACAGGAATCAAATTTCTGCTTAGCTCAGGCACATAATAACAGTCTTTCAAACTAAGTCTAACCAGGATGGTAAAATCGAAGAGGATATGTTTCCCACGGCTACTGCAAAGGCAACTCTTGCTTCATTACCGACGCGTTAAGGATCATGTCTCCGATCCCTCAACTTCTTGCTATCCTCAGGACCTGCATGGAAGTGCACAGATGAGCACTAGAACCAGAGTCAACACCCAACTGGATGCCAGAAGAAACCGTAAGGTTAGACTCAATAATGAGCATACTCGAATGACCTTCCTTCTTTGTCTTCAGGGTGTGGCCAGGTTAAGTTAAGAGGCAGTTCTGCTTCCAATGGTCATCGCTTTGCAATGAAAATCTTTCCTTTGGCAGCGGCTTTCATCTTCTTGCTTCTACCTTCTTGTTCTTTGTTTCCTTCCACCTTCTGCTTTTTCGCAGACTTCTTTTTTCTTTCTATAAGACTATTCTTTTTGGAAGGAAAGTCCACTTCCATAGCAACAACTTGAAGCCTTTAGAACCTTTCATAGAAAGCTCAACGGTAACCAGCATATTTCATAATTCGGCCAAAGGAATTGAGTTTTGCATTGGTAATCATGATGGATTGCCCATCATGATCAGTTAAGGATTGCAAAATAATATCGTTCTGCAGGGTCACAAGTCTAACTTTCACACCGAGCTTCTCAAGCTCCCTTGTCCTTGATCATTGCAGACAGTGACTTGGATGGACTTGGCCATCACGCATCTTACCCTTAAAAGTTATTTCTTGGGACTTTGAATACTTGGCTGCGCGACTCTGTTCACCCCAAAACATCTCCTTATAGATGAGGCCAACATTTGGCGAGCAATTCCCGATATCCTCTGTTGGTGCTGGAAGCTCATCAAGATATCGGCCAACCTGTAAATCTGGCCTTATTATCTTTGTCTATCATTTCTCCAAAGACGCTCTCTTGTTACAATGGATTGATGGGCTGGTAAGGTGGGAGGGTCCTGGTCCAGTTACACGGAGTACTTCTCGGGAACCCCAAAACTAATTTTGTGTTTCTGAGCCAATGTTATAATTGTATTCGGTCAGTCTATGTGTGTCCAGGTACGTGGCCAATGGATTGGACACAGGACATTTTTCTGTAGAGGTCAAAGATTCTAGTTAGATACGTAATTATGACTTGATCAATTTGTTAGAAATTTATTTTTAAACAAATTAGCTCCCACTATTTTTTCAAATCCCTTAATTCTCTCCTGAGAGATTGCAAAAATCTCCAAGGATTAATGATTCTAAGTGGGTGGTGCGGTCTCCACAACTGACTCATCACCTCAACCTAACAGTTATTTGATGATTGGGATTAGCCAATGAGTGAAAACAAATTTTGTTTCAATGATTCTCTATCATGGTGCAACCCAAACGTGTCTCTAATTCATGGGAATCTCACCGTATCCGGAATATTGATCCACTCTTAGTTAAGTTAGGACCATCATTTGATTAGACTGGGTTCCTATTGAGTCTTCTCATCGTATCCAGGAATATTGAGCCCAACTATCTCTAGCCATAGCATCCAATGCCTAATAGACATGGGTTGCGGCTTTCCAGTGCAACTGAGCTCTGTATCCTACCGAAGAACAATTCAACCCCGAAAAAGGCCCGCACGTCTAAATGGTGTGGAAGACCTAGACTTAATCTTTTCTTGGAAGAATATGATTCAGGTCTCATTAAACTAGGACTTTGTCACTAGTCATTAACAATTATGACTAACCTAGTGGCATGGGTTAGCTCGGAATTATTGGACCCACTCAGAATCCAGAATGTGTCACAGATATGGCTAAGTAAGTGAGACGGTGGAAGGAATATGCATTAAACTCATACAAGAACGCATTCAGGTCGATAGCTTCCAATTAAAAACCAAGTCGGTTCGTATGTGCCAAACTTATCTTTAGACACCAAATTTTGTTGAGCCAGAACAATTAGGTTAGCCAACAATCCAGACTCTAACCTCTGAGCCTTAATTAGGTCTTGCTTTGATCGTGATCGATTTGACGCAGACTTCAATCTATTAGTTCGATCAATTTAAGCATTATTGTTTCCCATTCTAACAACCTTGATTCGGTTTGATCAACCGCTTAGAACCTAATTGAGCTACCCAGCTCGAACCAGTATTATGAATGTCTTAATCTAAAATTTCAATTTTAGGACCTAATGATATTTAATAATCTTAATTTTTAATTAAGTAGGGTTCCATAAATAAGATATGCAACAATAATCCTAGGGTTTCATGACTCTAGGATTTTTCTGCAGAAAGTAAGTTTTGGACTTTTTGATTAAGGACAACATGCAGCACCCCTACTTACATCATAAGAATCCCCATCGAATAGGAAGAGAGGGCCTTTTAAACCCTTTCTTCATTCTTATACCAGGACGGCCAAGAGAAATACCTTAATCAGAACATGCAATACTAACAAAATAGTTTTAGATCTATATTCATATATCTCATATACAAATCAGATTAAACATCGGCATATTTTTGCATACAATCTCATGTATCAAATCATGGCATATTTTAGATCTAATGTATCTCTAATAATTCTAAAAAAAAATTAGATTTAAATTGATCTAATCAAAATTAAATCTAAATCTAGAACAACTATGTAGAAACATTCGTACAACTAGTCTAGGGGACATGCATTCAATCATTATTCTCATTATGATTGTTAAAATTAAATATTTTTATTTATTATTTTTGTTAGATGTTATATAAATACTATAATATTCAGAAATAGTGAATAAAAGGATCTAAAAATATGATTTAATCAGATTAAATCCAAAACACGCAGACTATTCTATAGAACTATTCTATTTTTGGGAATAGTCATGCATTATTTCCTTTTAATCTTACATCCCAATCATTTAATTTTTAATTTTTTCTAATTTTAGATCTGAATTACATCTTATGTGACTCTTTAAATCACTTACTTTTCTAATTAAAATAAATAAAATTAGATCTAATAATTTAGACCATGGCTCTGATACCATTGAGGAAATCCTGATTTTTCGGTAGGTTTCGTTCAGATTGATCAGATCAAGAGATATATTTCAAAAAATTTTTCTTCTGATCTATATCAAAATTTAGGGATGTTTCAAATCTGTTCTTACTATTTAATAAAATAAAATTACGGATAAAATAAATCAAATTTAATTTACCTAATTTGGATAATCCTATTAACCCGTGATGATTCCTATTTGTAGCTGAAGGTTTGGATCTAGCCACGCAAGTGCCTTTGGCCTCTACCCAGTATCAACTTGGGCTGGATCTTAGAGATTTCTCTTCTTTCTCTATCATGCCCAAAAATTAGGACTGGATCTTGATTGCGAGGATTTTTTCCAAAACTCCTTTTGAAGATCAAAACAGTCATCCTTTGCAGCAGCGCAGCTTCTAGCTTTCAGTCGCCTTTCTTTGATCGGATTGCACCATCCAAGGCCAAAACTTCCTTTTGGGACGGGAGAGGAGAGGAGAAGGTGAGTTTTGGCATGGAGGAGAAGGGAGAGCAGCCTTGAGGGCGCTGGGGTTTCTCAAACTTATCTGAGTTGTGGCGCAGGGTCTTGATTTATAGACTGTCTGTGATCCAACTTCTCTTCTTTCCCAACCAATCACAAAACTCTTTGTGAAATCGGATCTAATTCTGATTGGTGATAGAGCCCTAGATCCTCCTTAGAGGTGCCTAAAGAACCAGTCAAAGTGATTCTTAGGAGAACTCTAATTTGGAATCCAAAAAGGAAGAGGAGTCTTTATCCAACAAAAGGACTCCTAAGCGCCTTCCACTTTGGGCAACATTGCCTAGGGTGGCGTTGCACCCTCTTTCCTTTGCCAGGTTCTGGAAGGGGACAAGCCCCACCAGCTTTTCAATAGGGCATGACTGTGCTCAAAAGTCAAAGTGTCAATGGTCAACATTTGATCAGTTAAAAAATAGACTTTTGGACCAAAGTTCAAAAGAACAAGAAATGGTAGGTGACCAAAAACTGGTAGGTAATGTCTTACAAAATAAGAACACAATCTTTTTCCTAACTTGGACAACCTCTTTGCCGTAATGGCGCTACATAGAGTTTATGAGCACAAACTCTTTGGCTCAGCAGGACAACTTGATTTATGATTAGCAATAAGAAAGAACGTTACGCGCCTTCAATTTGGTAGTGCTAGCACTTTCCTGAAACCTATTGAATCTCATTCAGGATCATTGAACTAGTCAATTCAATTTGATGATCGCCAGATCTCTCTCGCTCTTGTGGACCCAGTTAGGTTCAGTCTATATGGTAATATGATATGTCATGATTCTATCATCGACATCATTCGGAAACTCCTTTGTATGGAATCAGAACTCTCTGATTCGAACAGTAGAATGATCGTATCATCTAATCATCTTAATTGCTCCCAAATTCTACCAGTGACATCTAGCAGTATATCGGTGGCAAACCCATCAGAGCTGAATGTTGACTACCTCTTGGTGCAGCTACCTATGTGATTAGTTCTTCTACTTGAGCCTCGATCAGATTAGGTATAGGTAAACTCCATCAAACCCTAGTCTCTGTCATATGATGTAATCAATTCGATTCGCGGCCGATGTGGAAATCTTTAAATTATAAACCTCTTTCTGTTATTCACTCTACCATGGCCAAGACTTCTTGAACTTGGTTCTCATGATTATCATAGGACTGCTCCTTCCACCGAGGTAGATAGATTCCATCTGATGCCATCCAGTCTTGAGTGTTAAGCCAACATTACACCTTCAGGGTTCCACTATGCTAGGAGACCGAGTAATGGTGTAGTCAAAAAACTAATAACACCCCTCAAAGGTGAACTGCCGAGTGCACCTCAGGTCAAGGAACTAGACCACCACTACTGCAGCATCGAGTCAGTCATTAACGAGAAAGGTAGGACTCCCTATGGGGGACTACTTCGAGGTGGTCACGCTCAGTGCCTCTTTCTCTAACGGAGTATCTATACTCTCGCTTCCCAGTTGTCTTCCACCCATAGACTCAAAGACTATCTTACTAAAGAGAAGCGATTGTACACCAACTTCGGATCATTTACCATCCTCAGTGATTGATCCTATTGGTCGGAAGCAATTTATGAGTTAATAATTTGAATATTCATCTTAAATTTTTTCAACTCTTGAAAATATGATATCATTGCCATTAAACTCAAAGGATGTATTCAAGACACTAAATACACATATTGTGACTAGAAAATATAACCCATTTATTGATTTTAGTCAAAAATTACAATTTTTTGCCCCTAGGAAGGTGTATTACATAGTGTCCAGCCAATTCTGGCTTCTAGGGCAACAATATATCTAACAATCCATGCACTGAGCAGCTAAGTTTCACGTAGGTCGACTTTAGTCTGAATAGAGCCGGCCTAATTTTATGCCATGCCAGCAGTCCCAAACGTGCAGCTCTATATTTTGCTTATGCACTAAGACTTAGCCGACCCAGTTTTGGACTGAGCTAGCTAACCTATAGAAAATATCATTTCTACAGTCTTGATTCTCCAACTTTGATTTTCTGCTCTACTTATATCTTAATCTTGAATGACAACCAAGCCCTTGAAATCCCTGTGAGCTAACACCCTGACTCCTCCCATGGCCTTCTAAGACTTGGGAGCAACATAAATCCTCATAATCTCCACCTTGGTGCTCCCAAGCATTGGCAAACCTCTCAGCAATACCCTCGTGCATGGTCACAGGATCCCTATGAAGGAAAATCCTGATTTCCGATCCAGGTTCGTTCAGATCTGATTTAGATCAAGTGATATATTCAAACTTTTTTCCTTGATCTCAATCGATATTGATATGTTTCAGATCTTTCTTATTATAATAAAATAGAATAAAGATAATTAAATCAAATTCAATTTACCTGGATTGGGTTAATTCCTATTACCCTGTAGATGATCCTGATTGCAGCGAAGGTTCTGCATTCTTAAGCCACGCAAGCGCCTGGCTCTACCGGTATCCACCGGGTTGGGATCTGGAGAACCTCTTCTTCTTCTATTCACACTCCAAAAATCAGATCGGATCTGATTTGGAGGATCTCAAAATCTTTTGAAGTCTTAGCAGTCGTTCACTTTTGCAGGCGCAGCCTTTTGCTTTTGATCGCCTTTCCTTGATTTGATCGGCACCAACTTAAGTCCAAAACACTTTTGGACGTTTGAGAGCAAGGGGAGAAAGAGGATGGCATGGAGAAGGAGGGGAGAGGAAAGCCTTGGGGCGTATCTATAGGCATTGGATTATGGTGGGGTAGGGTCTTATTTATAGACTAAGGCGTGATCCAACTCCTCTTCTCTCAACAATTCACAACCCTTTTATTAATCAGATCTAAATCTGATTGGTTGAAAAAAGAGGACCCCTGGATTCCTCCTTTAGAGGGCGCCTAAGACCAGTCAAACTTGGATTCTTAGTAAAACTATTGATGGATCCAAAGGGGAGTGGATCTGTTCAACAAGGACTCCTAGGCGCCTCCTACTGGGCTCACGCCACCCTTGGCGTGCGCCTTCTCCTTGCCAGGTTCTGGCAGGGGGACAGCCCCACCAGCTCTCCAATAGGGTGCATTGACATGTGGTCCAAAGTCAAGGGTCAATGGTCAACGTTTGACCAGTCAAAGGTAGACCTTTTGACCAAAGTCAAAGAACAGAAATGGCAGGTGACCAAAATGGCAGGTAATGTCTTAACAAATACAGACAAACTATTTCTGACTTGGAACAACCTCCACGTCAGACATATGAAGACGATCTAATTGGGCACAAAACTTCTTTTGGCT